>WNGS01167372.1:27807490-27818087 GCA_020271785.1 Procambarus virginalis | reverse complement strand
ACCTCCCCAGGACTCTATCTGAGAACATATAGTGAATTTTTCATAAAAGAGATTCGTTCCCTTTTCTCCCCACATCCTAATTTACCCAGACATCACTCTAATGGTGCGGAATATTAATGTACAACAAGACGGTGAGGAGGAGGAGAATCTATTGGATCCTATAAATAACGATGGCTTCCCCATACGAGGCGAGGGGCGAACAGTAACTCTAGAGGAAGTAGATACACTTATTTTTTTGGGCTGATGAATTGACAGAGAAAATATCCCAATACCTTGAAGAGAGGGAGGGGTCCAATGTCCTGGTTGAGCGGCTCACCGGGTTTTACATTAACTGTGGTCAGATTGAACATCCAATAAGATTAGGCTCACATGTAGACTGTCCTGAAGGCTTGCGTGGAAAGCAGTTGGTTTTCAATCCAGAGGGAGAGGCTGATATTTGCCTTATGCAGTGTGTTGCGGCTTATAAATGTTTAGCTAAGGGGATGCATCTAGATAATATTCGTAAACGGTGTGGAGAAGCGAGATGGTGTCTCAAACACATTAATTGGCCAGCAGATGTCAATTCTGCTGTGACGTTTGAGGATATTCACAAGGTAGAAAAAATTAATAAAGTCAGTATTTTCATCTATTCACTAGAAAGAGATGAAAATGCTAGACGACAACGACACTACATTACACTAGCTAGGAAGGGAAGAGGGGGATATACAGATGTCATACCATTGCTGATGTTGGAAGCTCAACACAGTATTAATTAAGGATTTTAACCAATATGCGCGGCAATTCAGATCTAATCCCAAGTCAACACAGCTTTTGTCATTGTTGTTTGATATCACTCCCAGCAGATCGTATGCAGAGTCATGAAAGTACATGCAAAGTACATCAAACTCTCAAATTTTACCCACCAGAGAGGAAGATTACTTTCCGTAACTACGGACGGGGATATGGTCCTAGTCACATGTGCTTTTATGACTTTGAGTGCATGTTAGACCGCTCGAACCCTAAGGGAATGATAGAATCACGTCACAACGCAGTGGCGTATGCGTACATCATCATTGACAGACAGATGAATATTGTTGAGAATGACACCTATTTAGGTAAAGATGCGGGCAATCACTTTGTAACCACGATAGAAGCGTCATGGGCTAGAATCAAGAAGGGGTTAGTATCCTATGAACTTCACATGTCTCAGCAACAGCAAGCGATATTTGAGACAAAAACTGTCTGTGAACTCTGTGATGAACCTTTTAACGGAGAAGATGTAATCAAAGTCCGTCATCACGACCACACAGTAAGATTCCACAATTATCAAGCAGCTTACTGTGATAGATGTAATTTGCAATGTATAAATTCATACAAGTTCCTATACACTTTTTCCAACAACGCTTCCTATGATTTAGGAGTAATCGTAAACGAGATGAGAGATAGACCAGGAAGTGAAATAGATATATTAGCTAGGGATGGATTTAAATTTATGAAAGTTGATGTGAACAACTTAAGATTTTTGGATAGTTTAGCTCTTCTCAACGGCTTGCTAGGAAGAATAGCCAAGGATCATATTGATAGTGGGAAACCTACCACATTCACTTTGGGTATGTTAAAAGGTGTAAATAAAGCTGCCATCCCAAAACTGCTCAAGGGTAAACAATCATTCTGCTATGATTATTTATCCTCTATGTCTGTGTTAGATGAACCACACCTTCCTTCTTGCGATAAGTTTTACAATACACTAAAAGACGAAGAGTTGTCAGAAAAAGATTATAAACAAGCCTTAGAAATTTTTGATTTGGCTAAATGTCGCAACATAGGGGCGTATCTGCTCTTTTTACCTCAAAGTGGACACAGGTTTGCTTGCTGATGTGTTCACAGTCTGGCGAGATACCATGCTTGCTCTCTACAAATTAGACATTTCCCACTACATTTCTTTACCCTCATTTGCTTGGGATGCGTTCTTGCTTAAATCTAAAGTTGAACTTGATGTTGTGTCAGACCCATTGTTATATGATTTACTTCGTCGGAATCTCCGAGGTGGGTTCACCAGTGTGGCGAGACAGTACACGAATGTGGAGAACCAGCATACAGGCTTAGATCTAGAGGAAGATAGTAGCTACATCATTTACCTCGATTTTAACAGTCTTTACGGGGCGTGTATGACTGAACTGCTCCCTCGTGGCGGGATTCGGAAACTGACACACAATGAGCGTGACGTGCTGCTAGAGCGAGGCTTGGAGAATATCCCATGTGATGGGTCCAAGGGATATTGGGTGATGTGTGATACACTGCAGGTCCGACCGGAGGTGGCTAGGTATACAGATGAACTGCCCCTTGTTCTTTCACATACTTGCATTACCGAGGATCACATTTCACCCTAGAGTAAGAATATTCTTACAGAAGAAAGTCGCGGTCTGCCTAAAAACAACACTAAATTAATTGCTTTGCACCTTCCTCAGAAAGATTACCTGGTTAGTTTGGACTTGTTACAGTTACTCATGAGCATTGGATTAGAAGTGGCTAAAGTTCACGGCATCTACGAATTCGAGCAGGAGAGCTACCTTAAACACTTCATTGAAACCAATGTTCGTGAACGTGCCAGTATCAAATGCGCGATAAAAAAAAAAGGCTTTCAAACTCGTATGTCACAGATCGTAGACATTTCCTGAAACATGCTCGAAACTCATTCTTCAAGCGGAGTCTTTTGTTAAGTAAAGATCGTGTGATATGTATTATCAAGCAGAAGCCTCTCCTAGTCAACACTCCTACGTATCTGGGTTATCATATACTTCAAATTGCAAAGAGGCGTCTCTGAGTTCTGGTATGATGTTGTCAAACCTGCGTATGGCGATAAAGCGAGTCTGTTATATACAGACACAGACTCTTTCATCATTAAACTTGACTGTCAGGATGTGTTTGAAGAGTTGAATAAGTCTCCTCTCTTCGACTGTATGGATTTTAGTAATTTTAATGACACACATCCATCATACTCTAAAGCGCGAGAAGGTGAACTAGGATTGCTCAAGTCTGAAATAGGCTCTAAGATTATTAACCAGTTAATTGCTCTCAGACCTAAAACATATTCGTTCACCACACATGATGGGGAGGACACTTGTAAGTGTAAGGGCGTGCCATGCCACCTACAAGAGAAACTCTCACACGACTCGTTTCAGCACACTCTTGATTGAAACAACACTTCAGTCAGGTTTGTGTCGAGATCTATACGTAACATGCAAGGAAAGATTTGTACATGTCGCAGTACCTGCAGAGGTTTGTCAGCATTTGACTATAAACGCTACATTTTAAGCCCCACACAGTCCCTAGCGTATGGTCATCCAGATATTCCCAATAACAATGATGATGAGATGGATGTAGAAGTGGGAGAGGAGGAGATGGAAGAAGTGTTTATGGAGGAGGAAGCGGAAGTAGAGCAACCACAGAGACTCTACCCAATATTCCGCCCCTGGAGCAAAAGCGATGTTACAGCTCAGAAACTATTCAACCCTCACTAGATTTTACGTTGTACAATTGTTAGTTAGTATTAAGATAGATGCCCCATATGACTAGAACTATTTATACTAAATGAATAGGATGTTTAATATGTAAGAACTATGATTAGTTTTAAAATAGGATGTTTAATATTATTGTTTGTGAACTGTAAGAACTATGATTAGTTTTAAAATAGGATGTTTAATATTATTGTTTGTGAACTGTAAGAACTATGATTAGTTTTAAAATAGGATGTTTAATATTATTGTTTGTGAACTGTAAGAACTATGATTAGTTTTAAAAATGTTGCTGTACATAAACATATGTGAATAAACACCTGTAAATGACTACGTTTTTATAAATACCACCACATTTCCTTAGTTTTTAGCAGTCTTAACGAAGCATTAATTATGGACAGTTCTTATGATATAATCCATGAGGAACATCTAGATATTTTTCGAGATCCATCTCGTGTTATTATTGCTGGTTATTCAAACAGCGAAAATCCTACTTTTTTTTATTTTTTTTTTATTTTTACATGCAAAGCATGCAATTTAAATACAATAAAAACAAATCAAGAACATAGAAAAACAGAAAAAAAAAAAAAACCACCGGCCAGAAGGGCCGACAGCACAGTACAACAAAATACAAACTCGATAAATGCATTGAAAAAACACAGCAGACAACACGACACAAAATAGAAAACAATGGCAAACAACAATCACAGGAACATGTCAAAACAAAACAGTATAAAACAAAACAAACATCAAGATGCATAACATGCAATCAAGAAAAAACAGTTACATACACAACAAAAAACAATCACCGGCCTGAAGGACCGAGAACAAAACACAACAGAATGAACAAATGAATTATTATAAAAATACAATAAGAATGCACACCACACAATAAGCCAATAACAACAAAGAAAAATAAAAGACAAATACAACACGTAAGCATAAAATAAAAACACATAGGGCACGGTAAAAACTCTAAATAAATACAGGAAGACAAACACACACACACACCAAACCACCCGCCTCGCCACAAACAAAGGGAGAGGCACGGGCACAAACTACCAGAAGGCAAACAAACAGCCAGAAGGGCACACAGCACAAAAGTATAAAATCACTGACGTATTTGCCTGGAAACTCGTCCCGAGGGAATCTGACATGGAATGCCTCCCATCGTAACCACTGCCAAGGGCCCTGACTACCCACCGGGGACGCCATCTCCACCGGGACGTTGGCCACAAACACCCACAAACAGGGCACCCAAATAGTATCACACTGGAACCGAGTGACCGGTACACGCTCCCACACCAATGGAATCGCCCCACGCAGAAAGTCCAGCGCCTCATCGCAGATCGGTAACTCAGCAATCCGCGACCAGTGACCCAACGGCATCACAGACTCCGGTAACACGTCCCCCAAGTGCCCAACGGTCAACCTCCAAGGAGGGAGCCTGGCAGAACGCACCACCACAGGGGCACCAGCGCCCACGGGCACACCACCGGACGACCGCGTGGAAACCGAACTGCGCACATCTTTCCGCAAGGTCACCACCAGGCCACGCCCAGACCCATCAACCCCACCATCCCTGGCAGCGGAGGCCACCACTCCCCACCGCGGAGAGGCCCCCGGCGGAGAAGGAACAGCAGGCACACCCGAGACACGGACACCAACGTCAGCAGACGCATGGACTTCCGCCACCACTAACTGCTAAGCCAGCGACGTATCCGGAACCACTCCATCCACACCCGAGGACTCAGTCACTAAAGTCCCCAACATCGGCCCAGGTAGACGACGAATGCCGGAAACGTTTGGGCACCGGCCTGAGATCGTCAGAACCGGAAGCCGACCCAGAAACACGGGCACCACTAGCCGGACGCACAGACGCCCGCCGCAAAACGGCAGCAGCCTCGACCACAGGGGGAATCGGACCACACACAACAGGAGGCCCCACAGCCACCCCAGCACCCAGCACAGCTGGGACCCGAGGCGAGGATGCAGGGCCAGGCACAGCCGCTGAAGACGGGTGAGCAGACGGGGAGGAGGGAGCAGCAGGGACAGGAGCAGGAGTATCAACCGACGGCATCGCAACATCATGAGGAGGGTCGGCGACATCCGGGGGAACGTCTGGCGATGCTGGGGGAGCCTCAACAACGAGCGGGTTGGTCACCTCATCCCCGGAGGCCTCGTCCAGGGGAAGCGGAGGGAAATCCTCTTCCCGGAACAAGTTGACTTGAGCAACCAGAGCCGCATCGCACCCGGCAGCCTGATGCCCCAACAGGCCACACCGGAAACAGGTACGAGGCTGCCGGGCATAGTACACCCGGATGTAGCACCCCAGAAGCCAGACCGAAGAAGGAATATCCGACCGCAGGCGCATCCCCAAGGTGCGACCGTTTGTCCGCCTACCTGCATACCTCCCTGAGGAGAGCGTGTTGACCCGCACACTGACGACCGCTCCAAACCGCTGAAAGTAACGCCAGAGAAGGTCCTCGGGAAACTCCAGGGGCGCCCCATGCACACTGACATAAGTCAGCGCACCACTACGGTCGGAGATGGAGACAGAGCCGGCACCATCCGGCAGCGACAACGAGCGTCCCTCGTAACGACTGAGGAAATCACGGTACACTTCCTCTGTCACAAACTTGATGACAACCCGATGGGCAGTCACAAGCTCAATACCGTAAACGGCCATCACAGGGACACGAAGCATGTCGCACATAACCATGGCTATCTCCGTATGTCCAGCACGACCAGTGAACTCCAGGCCCACGGAGTTCACGCGCTGATAGAAGGAAGGGGACCACCCATGGCAAGCTCGCCACATCAACACGCAGCCAGCAGCAACAGCAGGGGGGGGGGGAGGGGGGCAGAAACGCCCACCCCCTCTGGTGACGAAAACGGCAAACACCCCAAACCACCAGAGGCCAGACGACACGTCTGTACCCCACGGCAGCTCCAGGTCAACTCCTCTGGAAAATCCTACTTGTGCAGTAAACTCGTAAGGAAGTATCAGCATAAGTTCTCCTCAATAAGTATATGCGGAGGAGGTTACTCTGAATTACGATCAGATCCACAAATTAAAAGGAAATTGATCGAGCATTCAACCATTATTGATCCTGTGGAAGAGCGAGTGGATAATGACTCGCATATCTTAGTAATCTACGATGACCTTTTTACAGAGTCTGCGAATTCAAAAATCGTATCAGACATGTTTACTAGGGGCCAACATTTCATGGTTTCCGTCATATTGATTACTCAAAATATATTTTTTCCGGGTAAATATTCGAGGAATATTAGTTTAAATGCTTCTCATTTCATATTGGTTAAATCAAGCAACCCATCCTCGGCTCAAGTCCATTACATTCAGCGGTCAACCCCACAGACGCATTCATAAATTTTAACATGCTGTTCATTCAAAACGGGAATTTTCTCAAGTATAAATTAATATTATAATATATTAGCATATTGTGTATAAATAGGCATAGGTTAGGTTAGGTTAGGTGTTTAGGTTCTGTTGGCGATTATTTGTATTTGTAGTAAGTGGGTGAAGCATTTATAGCGTTGTGGTTCGAACAAAAATCGTCAGTGAAGCACTTGTTCCAGATATATTCGAACGTCAGCAGTTGTGAGTCGTGTGTAAACCGCTTTTCATTCATAAACAGGGGGTTTGGCGGGTGCATGGAATCACTTTTGGACCTTTGTTTGGAGGACGGGCTGAATCAAGAGACCTGTCACAAATTGAAACACTCGGAAGACAAATATTTGGGAAACAGGATTCAAAGAAATTTGTAGAGTTATATAAGAAAGTTATTAGCCAACCCTACGGTTATTTGCTAGTAGATCTGGGTTCGAACACTCCCTCTACTATAACATTACGCGGTAATATTGTTCACGAACCGCCCTATGAGATAGTTTACCAATGGTGAGCAAGAAAGATGTATTGGAACGCGTATATAATGACCCCTCATCTAGCGGTGGGCTTGGAGGGGTACAGAGGTTGTATAAGGCCGCCAAATTAATTAACTCTAGTATAACTCTAGCCGATGTAAAGGACTATCTGAAAAGCTCTGACTCGTATACGTTGCATTATTTACAACCCCATAAATTCCCTCGGCGTCGAGTATTAAGCCCTAAACCGCGACTATTTCAAGCTATAGACTTGGCCGAGATGAGTTTATTGGACAAACATAATGACGGAGTGAAATATTTACTCGTATGTGTAGATATTTTCTCCAGGTACGCCCCAAGTAGTACCCTTACGCGCCAAGGACGGGAAAAGTACCAGTAAGGCTCTGGCTTTAATTTTAGATTCGCCTCATTCTCAGGGAGTGCGCAAAATTAATTCTGATCGAGGTGGCGAATTTTATAACGCCACTATGAAAAGAATGCTGGCAGCAAAGAAAGTACAGTTATATAGTGTATTTTCTCAGGAGACTAAAGCTTCAATCGCTGAGCGGTTCATACGTACTTTGAAAGGTAAACTTTACAAGTTTATGACGGCGCACAACACTTTAAAATACATGCAGGCTCTACCAGATATTGTGAAAACATATAATTTAACCCCACACAGAGGATTGAAGGGGAAGACACCCACGGAGGTGCACGCTCTTTCCTCGCCCAGCGAACACGCCAAACAATTTGATTTAATGTATAAAAGCCCGAGCAAATCAAAGAGAACTGTCATTCCTCGATTGAGTGTTGGGGATACAGTACGCATCACTCTATCTGATCGCATTTCCAAGTTTAAGAAAGGGTTTAAGCAGCAGAACACCCGAGAGATATTTACAGTTACGCGTATTGATCGGAGCCAACACATCCCATCATACTTTCTAAAAGATTTGAATGGGGAAGAAATTGATGGTGGCTTCTATAAACAAGAATTAACACCCACTCATTTGCCTCAAACCTTCAATATTGAAAAGGTAGTGGGGCAACGCAGAGTCTCTGGCAAGCTTCAGTATAAAGTTAGGTACGCAGGTTATGATCGATCATTCGATCAATGGATTGATGCTGCTGAGATATTACATTTATAATGAAGAAGCCCTTAGTTTATAAATACAAGGAATTGATCCAACTATTATCAAAACTTCAGTATTCCTCGAGAAAACAGTTGATTGAAAAATTGAAGAAACCACATATAAATTGTTTATCAGAAATTTTTAATAACTTTTTAAAAAAAAATTGCCTGTGCCTGACAAGGTCGTTAAAAAGTTGAAAAAATATAAATTGCTTATTCGGTCACTAGCCTGTAAGAAACCTTCTGTGTCAACTAAGAAACAGATATTAACCAGCAAACGAGGAGGCAGTATTTATCCATTATTTTGCCGATTGCAGCTAGTTTAATTACACGGTTGTTCAGTAAGTAAGTAAGTAAGTAAAGTAAATGAAAGCCTTTTATCTCGTACCGCGTAAAATAGTGGACAACCGGAAAGCTGCACACAGCCTGCTTACCCCACTGTGAAAGCTGTTGCTCAACATCTTACTGTCAAACCTCCCCCTCCTCAGTTGCATACCAACCCTTCCATAAAACATTTAATAGATTTGAAGTTGAAAGTGCGAGATCATGAATATGCAAGATCCTTGCTAAACCATTATGATGCTAGTGGAATCGTTCGTTGGGATCTGAATGGAAATGTATTGGCTCCAGTATCTGGCATACATATAATTAACGACATTATACATAAAATGACTGTGCTTAAATCTGTTTTTTTACCTGATAAACTGCCCATTGCTCAACTGTTTTTCAATCTAACTTCTACACCGCGAGATTTATTCCGTAATACTACGGCAAGCAGTCAAGTGTATGAGGCTCCATCTGTTAAGAGAAAGGCAACTGCGAAGATTGATCCTCACAGTAAAAGGAATGCTTCCTGGATCGTATATTAACAGGTGAGTGTATATAAATGTGTATGTAATGTGTAGCTAGCTTTACTCGGCAAAAAGCCGTCTAAGGAGACAGAGTGATGGACACTCACGTGATATACGCAACCAGCGTATCAGATACGCATTTATTCCCAAATAACATCCCCGCATCGTTCCAAAATCGATTGTTTAACCAGCTAGAATTAGATCCCAGGAGGAGTTATGAAATGTGTCTACAAAATTACTCCTCCCCACTTCCCATTACGTTATTAAGCGTGATAATCCTGAGGCTATATACGTGTAGGCGTTACGTATGAGAAAGTGGGCGAGGGGAGATACATGCATTCAAAGCATTTATTATCATCTGATGTTTTAGCCGGAACTATAAAAGAAATTAATACCACGATTAATACAGAAATAGAGGCCATATTTTCAAGTAATGCTAAACTGAGTTTTTTAGGAAAGTCATTAAAACAATTTTCAGCTAAATACGGAACGCACTTTATTAAATATGATTCTTCCTCCAATCGAAACAAGTTCACTACTGTGATTAGTGAGAGAATATTAGCTCTGCAACGGGGCATAAAAACATCAGTAGAGTCACATTGTCATTTGGGACCGCTTTGGGAAAGTGTTGGGCTTAGTTCCAGAAATTGAATATGACATATTTGCAAAACGTCAGTATGCCTCGAGTGTAGTTAACACATGTCTATTCCCGCCAATGCCTAGAGGAGGAGTTGATATTCTGTGTGTTTATTGTGATAAAATCTCTTCTACTAGATATGGGAACCAGTCTGTAAATATTTTGGATGTAATCTCCCTAAATGGAAGTGATAACAGTAACAATAAAAAACTCTATGTGCGTCTTAACACCAACATGATAGACAGGGTCAGCATCGCTATTAGGGATCAAGATGGTAACCCAATACATTTGATGAACGTGGGTGCACCATAGCAGTCTTGCATGTACGTCCCGTTGCAGGAGGTATATAACACCAACGCTTTCCCCCCTACTCCTCATTCGTCTGAAACAAGCAGAGAAATGCGTGTCCACTTTATTCCCCACTCTGTGAGGAATTATATATTCTGTTAACCCCTCCTAGAGGTGGGGGGACTGATGATATACGGATTTTCAACAGCAGTAGGCGTTATACGCGTGGAGGAGGAATATTTCCTTTTTAGCGGATAGCGCGTCGAGCAGCCCTTTATCATGAAAAACTGGCTCCGGCTGCGCTTAGCTTGGG
>WNGS01167372.1:27725327-27737696 GCA_020271785.1 Procambarus virginalis | reverse complement strand
AGTACTGGTTAACACTGGGTAGTCCACAATGGCTTGTATCTTATCTTCTAAAGGAATTATCTATCTTGGGTCCTACTTCATATGCCCAAGATAGGTTATAGTACCTCCTGCCCAACTACACTTATTCAAATTCACTGTTAAATTGGCGTCTTTCAACACCGAAAACAATTGCTTAAGGCCTGAAAGATGATCTGCCCAAATTCTTATGTCCTACAATCTGGCACATCCTTGAGTAAGAAATTTATGAGTCTTTGAAAGGTGGCAAGGCGCATTCCTCAAAACCGAATGGCATGACATTGAATGCATAAGCACCATCAGGTGTAGCAAAAGCAGTAACTTCCCTAGCATAATCAGTAAAGGCAATCTGATAATATCCCTTAGATAAATCACGTTTACTTTACATAATTAGCATGTCCTATTGATCCAATACACTCCTCCAACAAGGTTAATGGAAATACATCAACAGTAGTTCTCTTGTTCAGTTTACGATAATCTACACATAACCTCCAGGTTCCCCCTGGATTTGGCACTAACAAGCACGGGGAGCTCCAAGTACTTTGACCTTGGCCGAATGAAATTATGCTGGAGTAGATAGTCCACTTCTTGTTGTATAATTTTCCTCTTTTTCGGGATTCACTCTGTAAGGATGTTGTCTAATTGGAGTTTTGTCCAGGAGCTGAAAGGTCCGTGGGTGATGAGGTGGGTCTAAGTGGGAACCTCCCCCAAACAGAGATGAGTGGTTGTCCAGCAGAACCTGGGAAACCATCACGTTGCTCCTCCTGTAAAAGACATAGCATCTCCCTGCCATTGGAACGGGAACTGAGAAGTTGAATATCAACATCATTTTCTTCACTACAAGTTCCCTCAGATGGTAACCTCTTCCCTAATAAAACAAGGTACCACTTCTGGTCCAACATAATCCTTTAACCTGTTAATATGCACATTCATTTTATGTTCTTAAAGAGTAGGGTTAAATATTTTTGTAAGTAGGTCTACCACCTTCTCTACCACTTGGCAGAGAAACAAACTTATGGGACAAGGAAGTCCCCAAACGAGGTCAACACCAACACCAAATCTCCGAAAGCAAACGACCTGAGCTTAACCCTGAACTTTTTGTCATATCTGAGTTTGTCATGCTTGTTTAGTCTGATTCCAGATATTTCTCTTCTTCGCCAACTCTCGAGCCTGACACAACGTATCCTTGACCTCACTCAAGTACCACCCACTCTGATGAACAGAGATATCTCCCATCAACTTTTCTTGGAGCATTTTGAGCGGACACCCCAAAAAATGTGAACACCCCAATGATGCTTGTAACCCTTCGCTGGCAGCAAACAGCACAAAAAGGAAATTCTCATCCCAATTACGTGGATAAATTTCTCCTGTCGTCTTTAACATCTGTTTCAAAGTCTGGTGGAAACGTTCAAGCCGACCTTGGCTTTGTGGATGATAAAGACTGGAAAATGAGTGCTGAATCCCTTTGGACTTGCAAAAAGTTTTGAAAACCTTAGATCAAAAATTTTCCCCCATTGTCCCTCTGGATAACTCTAGGCATACCGAACAAGGAGAACAATCGTTCATAAACACTTCTGAAATTATGGAGTATTGGTATTTCTTAAGGCATACGCCTCAGGAAATCTCGTTGACATACACATAAGAGTAAACATAAAAATGTTAACCGACTTAGTCTTAGGTAAGGGACCTACACAATCTATTACAACATGAGAAAATGTTCATCAGGAACTACAAGAGGTTGCAATGGTGCTCTAGGCACAAATTGATTGGGTTAGGCCACAATTTCACAGGGTACACAGTTATGACAATGCCTGATCACATCTTTCTTTAGCTTGGGACAGTAAAAATATTTACATATTTTATGGTACATCTTTGTGACACCTTGGTGACCTCCCATGGGGTCATCATGTGCAGCCTGCAGGACCTGCTGACGATAAACATTGGGGAAAACTAGTTGGGTTCTGGTCTCACAAACATCTGATGAGGAAGTTCCCATTTGTCTCCACCTCCATCAGAAATCGATCCCTTGAAAAGAAACCCGTCCCCCTTCCTCCAATGCATCAAAATTATCAGGAGCCTCAGAAATGCACTCAAGTTAACTAGGATCAGTAGTCTGTATAAAACTTAAGGGCAATGACTCAGACTCAGTAGGGAGCGGGCAAGAACCTAGTAGCTTTGATTCTTCTTTTCTGTTGATCCAGATAAATTGGGAGCCATAGCTACTCGGCCTCACTCCTCGACCAATCTGGTTTAGGGAAGACAAGCGGGCAAGGTACAGATATTTCACAGCTCCTCACCTTCACTTTTCATGTGGTTTAGGTTCGGGGGCTTCTACTCTTACTGCCCTCCTCTCATCATCCAGTCAGAGTCCATAAAAGAATCTTTAAGATCCACCTCCCCACACCTTTCACTGAAAGGGGTCCTGGTCTCGAGAACAGCTACCTTAGTGAGGCAGGATTACTCTCACCCTGTTTTTCTCCATTGATCTAGTGACAAAACAAGCCGGGTAAATAATGCCATCATCTGCATCTGGTTGAGCTAGTACATTATTGGGTTTAATTAACATTATGGGGCACCTGGTCCCTTCAACCTTTCGATTACCAAGAATATCTCTGCTCTCTTCTCATATCCCTCCCTCATACCTATATTCCCCAGTGCTACCAAGAAAACATATCTACCCCTAGATGGGCAGTGTTTACTTACACCAACATTACACCATCCTGAAGTAAAATTAGAATCAAGGTTAATTTGCATTAAAGACACCTGTTGCACACTACCTGCAATACCTTGGAGAAGCACAACTTCACCAAGATTCGGGTGTCAACATCAGCAAGTACATTCTGGGCCAAAAGACTGTGAAGCTCCAGTATCACGGAGTAATTGAACAGTGTACTACTACCATCTTTACACAATAATGAACCTGTAGAAATGTATGGTTTAAATTCAGCCATCCAATGGGCATTGACTGTAGTACATGGAGAATTATTAGTTTGCAATTCTCTACTCATAATAAGACCAGTTGGCCGTAATTCAGGATGCAAACTATAGCAAGAAGCAATCACATGTCCTCTTCTCTTACAATGTGTACAATGCCTGACAGTGGACACACCTGTGGAACCAACTTCAGGTTTAGAATTAACTACTAGGATTAGATGGTCCTGACAATGGAGTAACAACTTTAGGTTTAATAAGAGAAGAGTTCATGGGAGTAACTGGAGCACTAGGATTGGATTTATACTGATAAGGAGTTCGGTGAGCATTATAATTTACTCTACGGTTAAACAGGGCCTTAGTAAACAACTCATGCTCATCCGCGAGCTTAGACAGCTCATAAATGTCTGTTATATTTTTCTGTTTTGCCATAAAAGTAGACAATTTGTCTAAGAGACATGACATCACTTCTTCTGTTATAAGAAGATTCTTAAGAGCATCATACTCGGTTATTGAAAGTGATTTTAGCCATCTGTTGCAGTAATTAACTTTGAGACGTGTGAAATCTGCTATTGTCTGATCACTTACCCTCTTTAGTTCCTAAACTTTTGTATGTGTGCTTCTGGATTTAATTGGTAAGCATTTAGATGCTTTTCTTAACAAACTCATAGTCAAAACCATTCTCATCAGGCAAGAATGCAAAAACCTCCTGACTTCTCCCTTTTAACTGACTTTGCATGATTGCGACCCATTGAACCCATGGCCAGTTCATACTGACTGCAATCTTAGAAAAATGTAAGAAAAACTTCGGGATCTTCCTCATTGAACTTGGGTAACTCTATGTATTTATTCATCCTTATGGGATTATTATCACTACTATTAGAAACATTGTTCGTATTACCATGCCCAGCTGCCAAACGCTGTGTTTCAAGTCTGTGGTTAGCCTCTGCCATTTGTTGTTGAATTTCTAACTGTTGTTTCTTTGAGGCTTCCAGCTGCAATTGCACTACAATTCTACTATTTTGTGCCTCAATCTCTAAACGTCTAGTTTCACATTCCCTCTGTTGGGCTTCAAGCTCTAATATTTTTTGTGGCCTTGCAAATTCATTTCCTTTTCTTGAGCCTCAAGTTTAGCATACGTTAATTGTGCATCTAACTCAAGACGCCTAAAGCAATTTGCTCACTAGTCTCCTCCATTACTTTCTCCAGAAATTCTTCTCCTACTCCTCATTTTCTACCAAATGTGTTACTATGACTCTCAGAATTTGTGCTTTCGTCATGTTATTTTTGGCTGTTAATTCTAACTTATTTGCCATATTTATTAAGGCAGACTTTTTTGGTTTTTAATTCCCTCAAAGTATGGATTAGTCAACAGCGACAACACTTGATCCTCCATGGTTAATTAGCACTTGGCACTTGACTGACAAAAATAATTAACAGAATGGCACGGCACTACACTTCACTTAAATTGTCACGACAATGAAAATTTGCATGGCCTCACTGCACAAACAAATTATTGGATGACTTACCTCCAAAATGTGAACGTAGGTTACTTGTTACACAGGCTGACTCTGGCATGGCATATTGCAAGTTTCTTAAACAACAGATTTCTAAGCACACTGGTACCTAGGAAGGCAAGGTTAGATTAACAAAAGTTAAATTATGTGTGGGAAAATATCTCCCGGTCAGACCCCAAAATCACTGTTACAAACCGTTCATTAATGCTCGTGACCCGTACAGCAACAAACTCTTGTAGACTAGGGACATTTACCGATGCTGCAATCTCAAGGTGGGTCACCAGTATAATGCCATGGTTTGTACAGGCAATAATTAAAATTAATCACCCTCTTAGGACTAAGAATTAAGTAATTAAAATTAAATATATATTACAAATATACTTAAGTTAATTATGAATATTATAGGTAAATCAACATATGGAAATCACATGTAAATCAAAATAAAATTATGTCTCCACTGACTAACATATTACAACAGAACAGAATAGATATATTGGTACAGACTTTACTCATAGGTGTGATCCTTCCAGTGTTCAAAAGTTTCTGAATAATGTTCTCACGGCAGGAGCCGATGTCGCTTCTACACAACATTTTATGTGACAATTTTTACTTAATATAAATCTTACTTACATGGAGCCATATAATGGGAATACTTAACTAAATTAAGGAATGATCAGATTTACATGTATAAACAGAAATAATGTAGTTACTAATATAATAGATACATATTTATAAAATAAAAGAATGTTGTCAACTGCCAACATGGCAGGAAATAATATCCCACAACTATTGCCATCTTGGTGGACAATAATAATGGTTTCCTACAGTCTTGCCAACAAGTGATCAGCGCAAAACTATAACTTTCTCACGGGAAGCTGACACACACATAAAAAAATATAATAACGGTTTCCCACAGTTCGGTCCGCCCACGGATCACCACCACAATATAACACATCAGCACATACAAGTAATGATTATAAGCATACAAGAACATACAAGAACTGATATAAGCATACAAGTAATAATATAATATACATACAATTAATGATATAAATATAAGTACATACAAGTAATGATGCATGGAAATAGTACTTATTTATATTTATATACGTATCCAATAGGGGTACGTAACATAAACCAGGGGAGGGGTGTAAATCAGCAGGTGAGGGTGGTGTAAAACAGCAGGAGAGGGGAGGTTAAACCAACCAGAAGAGGGGTGTAAACAAGCAGGAGAGGGGTGTAAACCAGCAGGAGAGGAATGCAAACCAGCAGGAAAGGGGTGTAAACCAACAGAAGAGGGGTGTAAACCAGCAGGAGAAGAGTGTAACCTACCGGAGAGGGATGTAAACAGCAGAGAGGAGGGTGGATGTAAACCAAACAGAAGAGGGGTGTAAAACAAGCAGGAGAGGGGTGTAACCAGCAGGAGAGGAATGCAAACCAGGAGGAAAGGGTGTAAACCAACAGAAGAGGGTGCAAACCAGCAGGAGAGGGGGTGTAAACCAGCAGAAAAAGGGGTGTAAACCAGCAGGAGAGGGATGTAAACCAACATAAAAGGGGTGTAAACCAGCAGGAGAGGGATGTAAACCAGCAGGGGAGGGGGTGCAAACCAGCAGGGAAGGGGTGTAAACCTGCAAGAGAGGGGGTTTAAACGAGCAGGAGAGGGGTGTAAACCAGCAAGAGAGGGGGATATAAAACAGCAGAAGAGGGGTGTAAAAACATCAGGATAGGGGTGTAACCAGCAGGAGAGGGGGTATAAACCAACAGAAGAGGGGGTGTAAACCAACAACAGAGGGGTGTAAACCAGCAGGAGAGGGATGTAGACGAACAGGAGAGGGATGTAAACCAGCAAGAGAGGGATGTAAACCAGCAGTAGAGGTGAGTAAACCAGCAGGAGAGTAATGTTAACCAGCGGGAGAGGGATGTAAACCTGCAGGAGAGGGATGTAAACCAGCAGGAGAGGGATGTAAACCAGCAGGAGAGGGATGTAAACCTGCAGGAGAAGGATGGAAACCAGCAAGAGAGGGGTGTAAACCAGCAGGAGAGGGATGTAAACCAACAGGTGAGAGGTGCAGACCAGCAGGAGAGGGATGTAAACCAGCAGGAGACGGGAGTAAACCAGCAGAGAGGGAGTAAACCAGCAAGAGATGGGTGTAAACCAGCATACGAGGGACGTAAACCAGCAGGAGTGGGATGTAAACCAGAAAGAGAGGGATGTAAACCAGCAGGGGAGGGGAGTAAACCAGCAGGAGAGGGGTGTAAACCAGCAGGAGAGGGATGGAAACCAGCGAGAGAGGTGTAAACCAGCATGAGAGGGATGGAAACCAGCAGGTAAGGTTTCCACCTCACCTGCTGGTTTCCCAGCAGGTGAGGGGTGTAGACCTGCAGGAGAGGGGTGTAAACCAGCAGGAGAGGGGTGTAAACCAGCAAGAGAGAGGTGTAAACCAGCAGGAGAGGGATGCAAACCAGCAGGAGAGGGGTGTAAACCAACTGGAGAGGGAGGCTGCATCTTCCGTCAAAGTATACCAAAAGTTTCCCATTATATATAATTTTATCTTTAAACAATTCAGACAATAAACAAAAACAAATTAACTGGGAAAATTCTTAGATACGATAAAGCATTAGACTAAACACGAAGGAAAGTGAGACTCGGACAAATTTGACGAATTAATATAAATTCTAAAAGAAAATTGGGGATATTTCTGGCCCAAAAACAACTCAAATATTTTGGATGATATTTCACGCTCTAATCGACGATTTACAAGACTTGAGAATTCATTTACATCTTGGTATTTTTGTGGCCTGTTTACAGACTAGAACCAAGTTTTGGCCAGCGGGTTTTCGCAACTATGTCATCCTTGAAAAAAATACCTGATTTCTAATTGTGAGAGAAACGACGTCTCTGAAATGTTTGAAGTCGACCAATTCCACAATATTAAAAATAAAAATTAACGTTTTAAGTCTTCTGTCGCTGTTTCCAGCTATCGTCTCGACTGGCTTCTCTCCTGTCCGGTCAGTTGGTTACTTAACTGTCTGTCCTCTGGTTGAGTGGCATCTCTTCTGTCCATCTTCCGGCTAACTGACTCGGCTGGAGTTGTTACTGCACTGGTTCGACCTCCTCCTGGGCACCGACTGGAGGACCTAGAGTGTTTTGGGACATGTTGGTGGGTGGAGAAGCACCGGGAGAAGAAATGGGAATGTTAAGGTGATGCGTGAACACCTGGAGGTGTTGTGCCGACCACACAAGGCAAGGTGCTGGTGCGTCACGGTATAATGTGATGCCAACAACTCCCTCTGAGCAGGAAGCCTCCATCATCTACCAAGTCTGAAGCTTTGCACTCCTACAGTGACTCAGTCTATGCGCTCCTGGTATCTCTTGCGTCTATAAAGTCCCGAGGGCGCACTTATTCTCAAGTGCTTGTCGAGACCATTAATAAATACTAAGAAAGGCTTAGCAGGATTAGTAACATTCCTGCTAGGTTATCTTGACGTTATCTTGAGATTATTTCGGGGCTTAGCATCCCCTCGGCCCGGTCCTCGACCAGACCTCCTTTTTATTACACACCTCCAGGAAGCAACCCGTAGCAGCTGTCTAACTCCCAGGTACCTATTTACTGCTTTGTGAACAGGCGCATCAGGGTGAAAGAAACTCTGCAAATTTGTTTCCGCCCCCACCGGGGATCTAACCCGGAACATTATGACTACGAATGCCAAGCGCTGTCCACTCAGCTGTCAGGCCCCTTGACAGCTGTCAGGTGCACAGAGTTCTGCTAAGAGCACAGAATCCTGCTAGGAACACAGAGCCCTGCTAGGAACACAGAGCCCTGCTAGGAACACACAGCCCTGCTAGGAACACACAGCCCTGCTAGGAACAGCGAGTCTGCTAGGAACACACAGCCCTGCTAGGAACAGCGAGCCTGCTAGGAACACACAGCCCTGCTAGGAACAGCGAGCCTGCTAGGAACACACAGCCCTGCTAGGAACAGCGAGCCTGCTAGGAACACACAGCCCTGCTAGGAACACACAGCCCTGCTAGGAACAGCGAGTCTGCTAGGAACACACAGCCCTGCTAGGAACAGCGAGTCTGCTAGGAACACACAGCCCTGCTAGGAACAGCGAGTCTGCTAGGAACACACAGCCCTTCTAGGAACAGCGAGTCTGCTAGGAACACACAGCCCTGCTAGGAACAGCGAGCCTGCTAGGAACACACAGCCCTGCTAGGAACAGCGAGCCTGCTAAGAACACACAGCCCTGCTAGGAACAGCGAGTCTGCTAGGAACACACAGCCCTGCTAGGAACAGCGAGTCTGCTAGGAACACACAGCCCTTCTAGGAACAGCGAGTCTGCTAGGAACACACAGCCCTGCTAGGAACAGCGAGTCTGCTAGGAACACACAGCCCTGCTAGGAACAGCGAGTCTGCTAGGAACACACAGCCCTGCTAGGAACAGCAAGCCTCCTAGTAACACACAGCCCAGTTGGGAACACACAGCCCTGCTAGGAACACAGAGCCCTGCTAGGAACACACAGCCCTGCTAGGAACAGCAAGCCTCCTAGTAACACACAGCCCAGTTGGGAACACACAGCCCTGCTAGGAACACAGAGCCCTGCTAGGAACACACAGCCCTGCTAGGAACATAGAGCCATCCTAGGGACCAGAAATAAACCCCATGAAGGGAGAGGGTCTGGAGCGCCCTCAAACAATGCAGGAAGTTAGTCAACACTGTGAACTTTAATAATTAATGACATATTTATTAAGGTGCAATTTGTGCTAACTCCCTTTCCCCAACTCTCCAATTTTCCACCCTCCTTCTTCCAGTTCTTATCTTTCTGTTCCTCTCCTTTCATCCTTCTTTTCCTCTTCTTTCATCCTCAACCCATTTCATGGTCCATCATACCCCCCTCCCACACCTCTCTCTCTTCATCACCAGAATCATCCCCAGCCGTTACTATTTCCTCTCTTCTTTACACTGTCAAATCTCTCCTTCCCTCCCAACCTGATCCCCATTTGTACCCGTCTTGCTTCACCCCTGCGTCTCAAACTATATTCGCCTTGCTTCACCCCTGCGTCTCAAACTATATTCGCCTTGCTTCACCCCTGCGTCTCAAACTATATTCGTCTTGCTTCATCCCTGCGTCTCAGACTATATTTGTCTTGCTTTTTCCCTGCGTCTCAAACTATATCCGTCTTGCTTCATCCCTGCGTCTCCCACTATATCCTCCTTGCTTCACCCTTGCGTCTCCCACTATATCCTCCTTGCTTCACCCTTGCGTCTCCCACTATATCCTTCTTGCTTCACCCTCTGCGTCTCCCACTATATCCTCCTTGCTTCACCCTCTGCGTCTCTCACTATATCCTCCTTGCTTCACCCTCTGCGTCTCTCACCTTGCTTCACCCTTGCGTCTCTCACTATATCCTCCTTGCTTCACCCTCTGCGTCTCCCACTATATCCTCCTTGCTTCACCCTCTGCGTCTCCCACTATATCCTCCTTGCTTCACCCTTGCGTCTCCCACTATATCCTCCTTGCTTCACCCTTGCGTCTCTCACTATATCCTCCTTGCTTCACCCTTGCGTCTCCTACTATATCCTCCTTGCTTCACCCTTGCGTCTCCTACTATATCCTCCTTGCTTCACCCTTGCGTCTCTCACTATATCCTCCTTGCTTCACCCTTGCGTCTCCTACTATATCCTCCTTGCTTCACCCTTGCGTCTCCTACTATATCCTCCTTGCTTCACCCTTGCGTCTCTCACTATATCCTCCTTGCTTCACCCTTGCGTCTCCAACTATATCCTCCTTGCTTCACCCTTGCGTCTCCTACTATATGCTCCTTGCTTCACCCTTGCGTCTCTCACTATATCCTCCTTGCTTCACCCTTGCGTCTCCTACTATATGCTCCTTGCTTCACCCTTGCGTCTCCCACTATATTCTCCTTGCTTCACCTGGGACTCTCGTTGTTCTCAAGTTAGGCAGTTACCCGGGACATAATTTTTTACTGTATTTGAGTATATTTGTTGTTCTGTTTGTGAATATTTTCTTCCTATAACTGCTGCCTGAGTCTCATTCTCGCCCCAAACGATTGTGTCTAGAATGTTACTAATTACAGAATGAATTAGTTAATAATTCACGAACATTTTAGTTCAAGAAGATAAAATAAACAAACGATATTAACTCCAATCTTCCACAGAGAATATATCTCCTCTTTGCTCTTCACACTTAATTAATAACAGTTCTCTCTCTCTCTCTCTCTCTCTCTCTCTCTCCGAGAAAATCAGTAGGAGCCATGAGCAGGATTCGAACCCCATGCTCTGGGTTCAAACCTGAACAAACCTAAGCCTTAGACCACTACAACCTCGGATTCAAACCACGCAACCTGGGATTCAAGTGAATTTTCTAGGGCTCCTGAGGCTTACACTGAAGCCAAACCAGGGTTTCGCACACTGCCCCCCCCCCTTTGCACCTTGTCTTGTAGTCAAGGAATTCTACCTCTGACGCTACTCTTCAAATGCACAAATAAGTCACATTAACGTTTAGTATCAATGAGGAAGTCTCACTGATACTTCACTTTAAGCATTTTTTCTCATTGATAGAAGAGATATTGATTTTCTCATTGTAGAAGAGAGAAAGAGAATAAATTTCATTTCAGACTGCGCAATAACACATCAATAAACTACTTCACTTGAGGTCAGAAACATGAATTGGGAAAATGAAGTCGATTGAAGAAAAACAACAGTGCAAGGAAAGATATCTTTCCATTTCCAACCATTTGAGTTTACAGCATACACACTGTCCCGTAAACTCATAAAGTAATCTCATTATTAATCTAAACCAACTGTACAAATATGTGCACTCTACGTCAAACGTAATCACATCCTTAACTATTAATTAATTTACGCTGAGTATAAGTGCAGTTGTGGCATTTATCGCGTTAAATCCACATTAAGAGCGCGAAGGTCCAGGTGTAAATCCTGTGTGCGCTTAGTGCTCGCTTTTACTGTAATTGATGTTCAATTTTTTTATCGAGTTAAGACGACCAAAAATGTTAATAATTAACAATGTGCTTCACGTGGTATTAGATTTAAGCGTAAAACTTGAATTGTATTTTCCTTCGAATATCTTGAAAATTTCCTCAAATATTCAATTAAAGAGAAAACAAAATATATAGTGAAACTTTACTATTGTATAATTCAGTAAAATTCAGTGAAAGTATAGTTGGAAGTGAGTACATTTATTATAACTGATATATACTAGATGTTTAGTGCTAATTTCTTGGCAAGTAATATGAGCAAGCAATAATGCTTGCTCCTCCTCCGGTCCTAAGAAATAGCGTTTAAGATAAATACGTGTTAATGCGAGACTCAACATGCACACAGCACAAACCCCTCAAGGCCCTGACTTACTGACATTGCATGTTTTTGCAACTTTAATCAGAGTAAATGAAATAGCACTTTAGAGATAACTTGCCAAGGAGACGTGAGTCTGAGAAATGTCTCAGTAAAGTAGCAAGAGTGGAACATAAAATGTATCCTTACTCGACCAAATATCCGTAAAAGAGACAGGATGATAACCTGAATCTCTGCTAATTGTTATCTTAAGGTGTATAAATACAGAGAAAGGTTCAGGCTGTTATGTCAGGGTTAGTTAATCCTGGCAATGTACTGGAAGAATTACTGGAGCAGAATAAATCGCTAAGCCAGTAAACTGTATAGATCAGCTGATACTAAGGAGGGAACATAGCAACAGTGCCAAACTAATCGAACCATCTGGGTGGCTGGTGTGAGCGGTGGCCGGTTGAGCGGTGGCTGGTTGAGCGGTACCTGGTTGAGCGGTGGCCGGTTGAGTGGTGGCCGGTTGACCGGTGGCTGGACTTCGTGGTGACTGTAGCTTCTTACAGAGTTTGGAGTTCGATTC
>WNGS01167372.1:27712774-27724024 GCA_020271785.1 Procambarus virginalis | reverse complement strand
ACACACACACTTGTCGAGTTTGTTGGTGTTTTGGGGTTGGGAAAACAGTGTGGGGGATGTAAACCAGGAGAAGAGGGATGTAAACCAGCAGAAGTGGGATGTAAACCAGCAAGAGAGGGATGTAAACCAGCAGATGAGGGATGTAAACAAGCAAGAGAGGGGTGTAAATCAGCAGAAGAGGGGAGTAAACAAGCAGAAGAGGCGGTGTAAACCAACAAGATAGAGATGTGAACCAGCTGGAGAGGGGGTAAATCAGGAAGAGAGGAGTGTAAACCAGCAGGAGAGGGATGTAAACCAACAAGAGAGATGTGAACAAGCATGAGAGGGATGTAAACCAACAAGAGAGGGATGTAAACCAGCAGGAGAGAAGAGTAAAGCAGCAACAGAGGGTTGCAAATCAGCAGGAGAGGGGTGTAAACCAGCATGAGAGGGATGTAAACCAGCAGCAGAAGGATGTAAATCAGCAAGAGTGGGATGTAATCCAGCATGAGAGGGATGGAAACCAGCAGAAGAGGGATGTAAACCAGTTGGAGAGAAGTGTAAACCAGCAGTAGAGGGTTGTAAACCATCAGGTGAGAGGTGTAAACCAACAGAAGAGAGATGTAAACCAGCAGGAGAGAAGTGTAAACCAGCAGCAGAGGGTTGTAAACCATCAGGTGAGGGGTGTAAACTAGCTGGAGAGGGATGTAAATCAAGATATGGATGTAAACCTGTTGGAGAAGGGAGTAAACCAGCAGGAGAGGGATGGAAATCAGCAGGAGAGGGATGGAAATCAGCAAGAGGTATGTAAACCAGCAAGAAAGGGATGTAAACCAGCAGGTGAGGGGAGTAAAACAGCAGGAGAGGGATGTAAGCCAGCAGGAGAGGGGAGTAAACCAGCACGAGAAGGGTGTAAACCAGCAAGAGAAGGGTGTAAACCAGCAGGAGAGAGGTGTAAACCAGCAGGAGAGGGATATAAACCAATAAGAGAGGGATGAAAACCAGCAGAGGGGAGTAAACCAGCAGGAGAGGGGTGTAAACCAGCAGGAGAGGGGTGTAAACCAGCAGGAGAGAGACGGAAACCAGCAGGAGAGATATGTAAACCAGCAGGAGAGGGGGAGTAAACCAGCAAGAGAAGGGTGTAAACCAGCAAGAGAAGGGTGTAAACCAGCAGGAGAGGGATGTAAACCAGCAGGAGAGGGATATAAAGCAAGAGGGATGTAAACCAGCAGGAGAGGGGAGTAAACAGCAGGAGAGGGATGGAAATCAGCAAGAGAGGGGTGTAAACCAGCAGGAGTGGGATGGAAATCAGCAAGTGAGGGGTGTAAACCAGCAGGAGTGGGATGTAAACCAGCAGGAGAGGGATGTAAACCAGCAAGTGAAGGGGTTTATACCAACAGGAGAGGGTTGTAAACCAGCAGAAGATGGGTGCAAACCAGCAGGAGAGGGGAGTAAACCAGCAGGAGAGATGGATGTAAACCAGCAGAAGATGAGTGTAAACCAGCAAGAGTGATGTAAACCAGCATGAGATGGGTGTAAACCAGTAGGAGAGGGGTGTAAACCAGCAGTAGAGGGTTGTAAACCAGCAGGAAAGGGGTGTAAACTAGCAGGAATGGAATTTCTTCCACTGAACAGTTCTTCCGGGCTGAATTAAATTTTCTAGAGTAATAATATACAGGATGCTCAATATTATCTAGACCAACTTGTATAAGCACAGCACCTATTCCAACATCTGAAGCATCAATATGTAAAATAAAAGGTTTGTCAAATTGGGGACTAGCAAGAACACGTGACGTTGACAATATGCCCTTTAAGTTCTGAAATGAATTCTGGCAATCTTGAGTCCACTTAAACTTTATTGCTTTCGCAACAAATTTGTCAATGGGGCAGCAACTGTCAAAAAATTTCTACAGTACAACCTATAATAAGCACACATACTGATAAATCTTTGGACTCCCTTCTTACTGGTTAACACTGGGTAGTCCACAATGGCTTGTATCTTATCTTCTAAAGGAAATATCTTATCTTGTCCTACTTCATACCCAAGATAGGTTATAGTCCCTCTTGCCCAACTACACTTATTCATATTCACTGTTAAATTGGAGTTTTTTAACACCGTAAACAATTGCTTAAGGCCTGAAAGATGATCTGCCCAATTCTTACTGTACTACAATCTGGCACATCCTTGAGTAAGAAATTCATGAGTCTTTGAAAGGTGGCAGGTGCATTCCTCAAACCGAATGGCATGACATTGAATTCATAAGCACCATCAGGTGTAGCAAAAGCAGTAACTTCCCTAGCATAATCAGTTAAGGCAATCTGATAATATCCCTTAGATAAATCAAGTTTACTTACATAATTAGCATGTCCTATTGATTCAATACACTCTTCCAACAGTGGTAATGGAAATACATCAACAGTAGTGCTCTTGTTCAGTTTACGATAATCTACACATAACCTCCAGGTTCCCCCTGGTTTTGGCACTAACAAGCACGGAGAGCTCCAAGTACTTTGACTTGGCCGAATGAAATTATGCTGGAGCAGATAGTCCACTTCTTGTTGTATAATTTTCCTCTTTTCTGGATTCACTCTGTAAGGATGTTGTCTAATTGGAGTTTTGTCCAGGAGCTGAATGTCGTGGGTGATGAGGTGGGTCTGTGTGGGAACCTCCCCAAACAGAGATGTATGGTTGTCCAGCAGAACCTGGAACCCATCACGTTGCTCCTCCTGTAAATGACATGGCATCTCCCTGCCATTGGAACTGGAACTGAGAAGTTGAATATTAACATCATTTTCTTCACTACAATTTCCCTCAGATGGTAACTCTTCCCTAATAAAACAAGCTACCACTTCTGGTCCAACACAAGCCTTTAACCTGTTAATATGCACATTCATTTTATGTTCTGAAAGAGTAGGGTTAAATATTTTGTAAGTTAGGTCTCCCACCTTCTCTACCACTTGGCAGAGAAACAAACTTATGGGACAAGGAAGTCCCCAAACGAGGTTTCAACACTAACACCAAATCTCCGACAGCAAACGACCTGAGCTTAACCCTGAACTTTTTGTCATATCTGAGTTTCATGGCTTGTTTAGTCTGTTCCAGATATTTCTTCGCCAACTCTCGAGCCTGACACAACGTATCCTTGACCTCACTCAAGTACCACCCACTCTGATGAACAGAGACATCTCCCATCAACTTTTCTTGGAGCATTTTTAACGGACACCCCAAAAAATGTGAACACCCCAATGATGCTTGTAACCCTTCTCTGGCAGCAAACAGCACAAAAGGGAGATTCTCATCCCAATTACGTGGATAAGTTTCTCCTGTCGTCTTTAACATCTGTTTCAATGTCTGGTGAAAACGTTCAAGCACACCATGGCTTTGTGGATGATAAAGACTGGAAAATGAGTGCTGAATCCCTTTGGACTTGCAGAAAATTTTGAAAACCTTAGATCAAAAATTTCCCCCATTGTCACTCTGGATAACTCTAGGCATTCCGAACAAGGAGAAAAATCGTTCAAAACACTTTATGAAATTATGAGTATTGGTATTTCTTAAGGCATATGCCTCAGGAAATCTCGTTGACATACACATAAGAGTAAACATAAAAATGTTACCCGACTTAGTCGTAGGTAAAGGACCTACACAATCTATTACAACATGAGAAAATGGTTCATCAGGAACTACAATAGGTTGCAATGTTGCTCTAGGCACAGATTGGTTTGGTTAGCCAACAATTTCACAGGGTACACAGTTATGACAATACCTGACCACATCTTTCTTTAGCTTGGGACAGTAAAAATATTTACATATTTTATGGTACATATTTGTGACACCTTGGTGACCTCCCATGGGGTCATCATGTGCAGCCTGCAGGACCTGCTGACGATGAACATTGGGGACAACTAGTTGGGTTCTGGTCTCACAATCATTTGATGAGGGAGTTCCCTTTGGTCTCCACCTTCTCATCAGAAGTCGATCCTTGAAAAAGAAACCCGTCCCTTTCTCCAATGCATCAACATTATCAGGAGCCTCAGAAATACACTCAAGTAAACTAGGATCAGTAGTCTGTATAACACTTAAGGGCAATGACTCAGACTCAGTAGCGAGCGGGCAAGAACCTAGTAGCTTGATCTCTTTTTCTGATTGATCAGAATAAATTGGAGCCATAGCTACTTCGGCCTCACTCTCGACAACTGGTTTAGGGAAGGCAAGCGGGCAAGGTACAGATAGTTCAGCCTCCTCACCTTCACTTTCCATGTGGTTTAGGTTCGGCGGGGCTTCTACTACTGCCTTACTCTCATCATCCAGTCGAGTCATAAAAGAATCTTTAAGATCCACCTCCCACACCTTTACTGAAGGGGTCCTGGTCTCGAGAACAGCTACCTTAGTGAAGACAGGATTACTCTCACCTGTTTTTCTCATTGATCTAGTGACAACACAAGCAGGGTAAATAATGCCATCATCTGCTTCTGGTTGATCTAGTACATTATTGGGTTTAACCCTTAACATGCTCGGGGTCTAATATCCTGCTATCCGCACAGGCGCATGTCATTTTGAAAAAAAAAAATATTTTTTCTTCCTAACCTGTTAATTTGTGTTCACTGATCACGGGAAAAATAATAAAAAAATCGTAAGTGCCATATATTGCCCGCTATAGGGCGGGGAAGTCTGGCAAATTACAGGCGCTGACTCAGCATGCGTCCCAGGCGGTCTGTTGCTCGCCAGCTGTCAGGCCAGAGTTGCCACAAAGAGATAATTACCTAATTATTTCAACGTCTCTGATTGATGTTTCATAGTTTTTTTGCTGTAATATTATTCAATAGTGTGTAGTTTGATATATTTATATAATAAAATGAGTGAATCATTGCTGTACTCAAAAATATGGTGTGCATATTGTTGATTCAGTTATGTTCATCAATCAGTGAACAAATACTTTGTCGGTTATTACACTATAAGCACAGGTTATATATAAGTATCTGCATGTTTTGTTCACTATAACGAACCACTAAGTAGCTATTATGAGTCAAAAAGTAACGAGGAGTGACCGCCGTGTACCAGCCAGCCACTCCCGCCCTCCCTCCAGTCATCTGACTCGCCCACATTCTCCTCCCACAATACTGTTTTTGCTATAATTCACTATATACAGATGGTATATATAAGTATCTACATGTTTTGTTCACCATAACTGTACATCTAAGCTTGTATGGTGAGTAAATGCACAAAGACATAGGACCTAACACAGTCAGCTGATGGCTGCCTCCCTCAAGGCCACACGCACTAATATTTCTCCTCCAACAATACTGTGTGATGTTATTACGCTATATACACACATTATAAATAAATATCTACCTGTTTTATTCACCATACTTGTACAAATAAACTGGTATGGTGCCCAAAGACGATCGTGGTATCCAGTAAACAACACCGTCGTCTGCACGGTGGCGTCGTGCAGACGACGCCACTGCCCTCACCAAAATGGCGGCTCCAAACCTTCTCTTGCTGTTTATACCCTCTATACACACGTTATATATAAGTATCTACATTTGTGTTCACTATAGCGAACCACTAAGCTGGTATGCTGAGTGCAGTCAATAAAAGGTGGCCACACACAGTCAGAAAACATCGCCACCACCCTCCCTCCCACAGCATTACTCCTCCCTCCATGGCGCACAGCGCTAAATATCATCGCAATCCTGCTATTATCAGAACCCTGGTCACTTTTATCACAGTCAGGGGTCCTCTGTAATAATATCATCGCTACATAATAGCATGAACAAGTATATTTTGGCATTTTTAGGCGATGCTGTGGTCACAAGCTGAACAGCAGTGCTGTGAGCTCATGCTGCGTGCGTCAGGCTTGGTAGCTTACGCGATACTGAGGCCCCTAACACCCGGGAGTTTGGCCCACGATTTTTTTAAAAATGGCGTCTGTTTACAAGAGCCCTGATGAAGGTGTGGTGAACCCCGTGTATCCGCAGGCCGTTTAAATCTTGCGTAGTACTCCAACACATCATATGACGTGAAGAGCAGTTGACTGGTAAAACGCCTAGCACGTCATATGATGTGATGCGCACTTTAAGGGTTAATTAACATTATGGGGCACTTGGTCCCTTCAACCTTTCGATTACCAAAATCATTACCAAGAATAATATCTACCCCTAGAATGGGCAGTTGTTTACTTACACCAACATTACACCATCCTGAAGTAAAATTAGAATCAAGGTTAATTTGCATTAAAGACACCTGTTGCACACTACCTGCAATACCTTGGAGAAGCACAACTTCACCAAGATTTCGGGTGTCAACATCAGCAAGTACATTCTGGGCCATAAAAGACTGTGAAGCTCCAGTATCACGGAGTAATTGAACAGTGTTACTACTACCATCTTTACACAATAATGAACCTGTAGAAATGTATGGTTTAAATTCAGCCATCCAATGGGCATTGACTGTAGTACATGGAGAATTATTAGTTTGCAATTCTCTACTCATAATAAGACCAGTTGGCCGTAATTCAGGATGCAAACTATAGCAAGAATCAATCACATGTCCTCTTCTCTTACAATGTGTACAATGCCTGACAGTGGACACACCTGTGGAACCAACTTCAGGTTTAGAATTAACATTACTAGGATTAGATGGTCCTGACAATGGAGTAACAACTTTAGGTTTAATAAGAGAAGAGTTCATGGGAGTAACTGGAGCACTAGGATTGGATTTATACTGATAAGGAGTTCGGTGAGCATTATAATTTACTCTACGGTTAAACAGGGCAGTAAACAACTCATGCTCATCCGCGAGCTTAGACAGCTCATAAATGTCTGTTATATTTTTCTGTTTTGCCATAAAAGTAGACAATTTGTCTAAGAGACATGACATCACTTCTTCTGTTATAAGAAGATTCTTAAGAGCATCATACTCGGTTATTGAAAGTGATTTTAGCCATCTGTTGCAGTAATTAACTTTGAGACGTGTGAAATCTGCTATTGTCTGATCACTTAACCTCTTTAGGTTCCTAAACTTTTGTATGTGTGCTTCTGGATTTAATTGGTAAGCATTTAAGATGCTTTTCTTAACAAACTCATAGTCAAAACCATTCTCATCAGGCAAGAATGCAAAAACCTCCTGACTTCTCCCTTTTAACTGACTTTGCATGATTGCGACCCATTGATCCCATGGCCAGTTCATACTGACTGCAATCTTAGAAAAATGTAGAAAAAACTTCGGGATCTTCCTCATTGAACTTGGGTAACTCTATGTATTTATTCATCCTTATGGGATTATTATCACTACTATTAGAAACATTGTTCGTATTACCATGCCCAGCTGCCAAACGCTGTGTTTCAAGTCTGTGGTTAGCCTCTGCCATTTGTTGTTGAATTTCTAACTGTTGTTTCTTTGAGGCTTCCAGCTGCAATTGCACTACAATTCTACTATTTTGTGCCTCAATCTCTAAACGTCTAGTTTCACATTCCCTCTGTTGGGCTTCATGCTCTAATATTTTTTGTTGCCTTGCAAATTCATTTTCCTTTTCTTGAGCCTCAAGTTTAGCATACGTTAATTGTGCATCTAACTCAAGACGCCTTAAAGCAATTTGCTCACTAGTCTCCTCCATTACTTTCTCCAGAAATTCTTCTCCTAACTCCTCATTTTCTACCAAATGTGTTACTATGACTCTCAGAATTTGTGCTTTCGTCATGTTATTTTTGGCTGTTAATTCTAACTTATTTGCCATATTTATTAAGGCAGACTTTTTTAGGTTTTTAATTCCCTCAAAGTATGGATTAGTCAACAGCGACAACACTTGATCCTCCATGGTTAATTAGCACTTGGCACTTGACTGACAAAAATAATTAACAGAATATCACGGCACTACACTTCACTTTAAATTGTCACGACAATGAAAATTTGCATGGCCTCACTGCACAAACAAATTATTGGATGACTTACCTCCAAATTGTGAACGTAGGTTACTTGTTACACAGGCTGACTCTGGCATGGCATATTGCAAGTTTCTTAAACACACAGATTTCTAAGCACACTGGTACCTAGGAAGGCAAGGTTAGATTAACAAAAGTTAAATATATGTGGGAACAATATCTCCCGGTCAGACCCCCAAAATCACTGTTACAAATCGTTCATTAATGCTCGTGACCCGTACAGCAACAAACTCTTGTAGACTAGGGACATTTACCGATGCTGCAATCTCAAGGTGGGTCACCAGTATAATACCATGGTTTGTACAGGCAATAATTAAAATTAATCACCCTCTTAGGACTAAGAAATTACGTAATTAAAATTAAATATATATTACCAATATACTTAAGTTAATTATGAATATTATAGGTAAATCAACATATGGGAAATCACATGTAAATCAAAATAAATTATGTCTCCACTGACTAACATATTACAACAGAACAGAATAGATATATTGGTACAGACTTTACTCATAGGTGTGATCCTTCCAGTGTTCAAACAGTTTCTGAATAATGTTCTCACGGCAGGAGCCGATGTCGCTTCTACACAACATTTTATGTGACAATTTTTACTTAATATAAATCTTACTTACATGGAGCATATAATGGGAAATACTTAACTAAATTAAGGAATGATCAGATTTACATGTATAAACAAGAAATAATGTAGTTACTAATATAATAGATACATATTATAAAATAAAAGAATATGTGTCAACTGCCACCATGGCAGGAAATAATATCCCACAACTATTGCCATCTTGGTGGACAATAATAATGGTTTCCTACAGTCTTGCCAACAAGTGATCNTCCTTGAAATTTGATCGGCCAGCTCCACTGTGGTTCACCAGGAGGCTTCATGCACCATAGTGACCACATTACCACCCACAGCTCCACTGTGGTTCACCAGGAGGCTTCATGCAGCATAGTGACCACATTACCACCCACAGCTACACTGTGGTTCACCAGGAGGCTTCATGCACCATACTGGCCACATTACCACCCACAGCTCCACTGTGGTTCACCAGGAGGCTTCATGCACCATACTGGCCACATTACCACCCACAGCTCCACTGTGGTTCACCAGGAGGCTTCATGCAGCATAGTGACCACATTACCACCCACAGCTCCACTGTGGTTCACCAGGAGGCTTCATGCAGCATAGTGACCACATTACCACCCACAGCTCCACTGTGGTTCACCAGGAGGCTTCATGCAGCATAGTGACCACATTACCACCCACAGCTACACTGTGGTTCACCAGGAGGCTTCATGCACCATACTGGCCACATTACCACCCACAGCTCCACTGTGGTTCACCAGGAGGCTTCATGCACCATACTGGCCACATTACCACCCACAGCTACACTGTGGTTCACCAGGAGGCTTCATGCAGCATAGTGACCACATTACCACCCACAGCTACACTGTGGTTCACCAGGAGGCTTCATGCACCATACTGGCCACATTACCACCCACAGCTCCACTGTGGTTCACCAGGAGGCTTCATGCACCATACTGGCCACATTACCACCCACAGCTCCACTGTGGTTCACCAGGAGGCTTCATGCACCATACTGGCCACATTACCACCCACAGCTCCACTGTGGTTCACCAGGAGGCTTCATGCACCATAGTGGCCACATTACCACACACAGCCCCACTGTGGTTCACCAGGAGGCTTCATGCACCATACTGGCCACATTACCACACACAGCTCCACTGTGGTTCACCAGGAGGCTTCATGCACCATAGTGGCCACATTACCACACACAGCTCCACTGTGGTTTACCAGGAGGCTTCATGCACCATAGTGGCCACATTACCACACACAGCTCCACTGTGGTTCACCAGGAGGCTTCATGCACCATAGTGGCCACATTACCACCCACAGCTCCACTCCCACAGCCCGAGGGACCCGGATGGCTGCACTTCAACAAGGGGCCACTGGGCCCCACCCGAGGATTACCATACCCCGGACTCACCATGACTTTCACTGCTCAGAGAGTATTAATTTGAATTTGACAATTGCGGTAGCCCGGAGGAGCCACACCTGAGGTCGACGAAGTCACGGCGGTGATGTGCGTGTCCCGTGTGTGGCAGTCCTGCCGTGGTGGACCTGTGTGCGTTAATACACCTGAGGGAGGTCTCGAAGCCTTTAAGTTCAGAAATTGAGCAGTGAAGTATAGGGGCAAAACCGCCTATGCCCACGCTCCCACGCGCACACACACATACACTTATAATAGTAGTAATCATATATAACCCACCACAAAATGACAAGACCCAGACAGGAATGTGACAGAAACAAATGGCCACAATTAATATAAAGAGAGAGCAGCTTCTGTCGCTAGCAGGAACAGATCTGGACTACTAATCATAGAAGACTTCTACCATGGGAAGATAGCCTGGAGAACAGAGACCCACATGGAGGACCAGTTACATGGAGAGCTAAGCTGATGGACGTGACAAGAAACCTTCTAAGCCAACACATCAAGGGACTGACAAGAATGAGAGGGGAAGATGAACCAGCCATCCTTGATCTGATAGTTACCCTCAATGAGTGGGATATAAGGGAATTTATGTTGGAAACACCTTTGGGAATGAGTGATCACATCACAGTGTATTGATCTTTGAGTCCCTGGTAGAAATAGGATTTATCTCCCCACCCCAAAAAAAAATTGGAAACAAAGGGCTGGAATACCGAAAGAGAAATTATGAGATGAGAAAATTCCTGAGGGATATACCTTGGGACCCAGAACTCAGAACTAAGTCCGTACAAGACAAGTCCGTAGTTGAGTGACATGAACTATGTCACCCAAGATGGAGAGATGGAGAGATGAGGTCAAGAGGCACCTGTTGGATTTAGATGTGAGAAAGGCTGTTGGTCTGGACGGAATCTTACCATGAGTATTGATAAAGTGTGCACTTTACACTTTGTTTGCCACTCTCCATAGTGTATAGTAGGTCACTGGAGACAGGAGACCTATCAGAAAAATGGAAGACGGCGAATGTGGTCCCAATATACAAAAAGGGTGACAGACAAGAGGCACTTAACTATAGGCCAGTGTCCTTAACTTGTATACCATGCAAGGTGATGGAGAAGATCGTGAGAAAAAACCTAGTAACACATCTGGAGAAAAGGGACTTCGTGACAAATCGCCAACATGGGTTCAGGGAGAGTAAATTTGGCCTTACTGGCTTAATAGAATTCTACGACCAGGTGACAAAGATTATGCAAGAAAGAGAAGGCTGGTGGACTGCATTTTCTTGTATTGTTGGAAAGCCTTT
>WNGS01167372.1:27651236-27666303 GCA_020271785.1 Procambarus virginalis | reverse complement strand
GAGTTTAACCCAAGCAAATGTAATGTAATGAAGATAGGGGTAGGAAGCAGGAGACCAGATAAAATGTATCATTTGGGAGATGAAATACTTCAAGAGTCAGAGAGAGAGAAAGACCTAGGGGGTTGATATCACGCCAAGACCTGTCTCCTGAAGCTCATATAAAGGATAACATCTGCAGCATATGCCAGGCTTGGCTAACATAGAACGCGCCTTTCAGAAACTTGTGTAAGGAATCATTTCAGAACTTGATACACCACATATGTACAGACCAATCCTGGAGTATGCAGCGCCCAGCATGGAGTCCCGTACTTGTCAAGCCAGTACGCAAAGCTGGAGAAGGTCCAAAGGTTGCCACTCAGACTAGTCCCAGAGCTAGAGAGGCATGAGTACGAGGAAGCGACTGCGGAGAAATCACCTTCGCTGGAAGACAGAAGAGGGGGACATGATCAACCTACACAAGATCTCAGAGGGAATCGACAGGGTATGACTAAAGACAGCTATTAACAAAGGGGCACACGCGACAGGGACACAGGTGGAAACTGAGTCCCAAATGAGCCACAGAGAATTAGAAGAGAACTTTTTAGTGTCAGAGTAGTTACGATGGAATGTTTAGGCAGTGATGTGGTGGAGGCTGACTCCATACACAGTTTCAAGTGTAATATGATAGAGCCCATACTCGGAATCTTACACCAGTTGATTGACAGGTTGAGAGGCGGGACCAAAGAGCCAAGAGCTCAACCCCCGCAAGCACAACTAGGTGAGTACAACTAGGTGAGTACACACACACACCACACACACACACACACCCACACACACACACACACACACACACACACACACACACCACACACCCACACCACACACACACACACACACACACACAACACACACACACAAGCTAGTGGAGCACCTGGAGCGAAAGAACTTTGTACACAGCACCAACATGGATTCAGGGATGGCAGGTCCTGCCTCACAGGGTTACTTGAATTCTACGACCAGACAACAAAAATAAGGCAAGAAAGAGAAGGGTGGCCAGACTGCATATTTTTGGATTGTCAGAAAGCCTTTGATACAGTGCCACACAAGAGACTAGTCAAAAAGCTGGAGATGCAGGCTGGAGTGAAAGGGAAGGTACTCCGTTGGATACAGGAGTACCTAAGCAACAGAGACAGAGTCAGTGTGAGGGGTGAGGTCTCAGATTGGCGAGACGTTACGAGTGGAGTCCCGCAGGGGTCAGTCCTTGGACCTATACTGTTTCTGATATATGTAAATGATCTCCCAGAGGGTATAGAATCGTTTCTCTCAATGTTTGCCGATGATGCAAAAATTATGAGGAGGATTGAAACTGAGGACGATAGTAGGAGGCTACAAGACGACCTAGACAGACTGAGTGAATGGTCCAACAAATGGCTGTTGAAGTTCACCCGAGTAAATGCAAAGTAATGAAACTAGGCAGTGGAAACAGAGGCCAGACACAGGATACAGAATAGGAGATGAAGTACTTAATGAAACGGATAGAGAGAAAGATCTAGGAGTTGATATCACACCAAACCTGTCTCCTGAAGCCCACAAAAAGGATACATCTGCGGCATATGCGAGGCTGGCTAACATCAGAACAGCGTTCAGGAACCTGTGTAAGGAATCATTCAGAATCTTGTACACCACATATGTAAGACCAATCCTGGAGTATGCAGCCCCAGCATGGAGCCCGTACCTTGTCAAGCACAAGTCGAAGCTGGAAAAAGTCCAAAGGTATGCCACTAGACTAGTCCCAGAACTAAGAGGCATGAGTTACGAGGAAAGGCTGCGGGAAATGCACCTTACGACACTGGAAGACAGAAGAGTAAGGGGAGATATGATCACAACCTACAAAATCCTCAGAGGAATCGACCGGTAGACAAGGACAAACTATTCAACACTGGGGACGCGAACAGGACACAGTGGAACTGAGTACCCACATGAGCCACAGAGACGTTAGAAGAACTTTTTCAGTGTCAGAGTAGTTAACGGATGGAATGCTTTAGGCAGTGATGTGGAGGCTGCCATACACAGTTTCAAGGGTAGATATGATAGAGCCCAGTAGGCTCGGAATCTGTACACCAGTTGATTGACAGTTGAGAGGCGGGACCAAAGAGCCAAACCTCAACCCCCGCAAGCACAATAGGTGAGTACACATAGGTGAGTACACACACACACACACACACACACCACACACACACACACACACACACACACACACAACACACCACACACACACACACACACACACACACACACACACCACACAACACACCCACACACACACACAACACACACACACACACAACCCACACACCACACACACACCACACACACCACACAACACACACACAACACACACACACACACACACACACACACACACACACACACACACACACACACACACACACACTTGTCGAGTTTGTTCAATGGTGTGGAAGTAGAGAGTTTGTTGGTGTTTTGGGTTGGGAGAAAGAAAAACAGTGTGTGTGGGATGTAAACCAGCAGGAGAGTGGTGTAAACCAGTAGAAGAGGGATGGAAACCAGCAGGAGAGGGATGGAAACCTGCAGAAGAGGGGTGTAAATTAGGAGAGGGATGTAAACCAGCAGGTGAATGATGCAAACCAACAACAGAGGGATATATACCAGCAGGAGAGGGTTGTAAACCAGCGGGAGAGGGATGTAAACAACTAGAAGAGGAATGTAAAGCAGCAGGAGAGGGATGTAAACCAGCAGGATAGGGATTTAAACCAGCTAGAGAGGGTTGCAAATCTGTAGAAGAGGAATGTAAACCAGCAGCAAAGGGAAGTAAACGAGCATCAGAGGGGGTATAAACCGGCAATAGAGGGATGTAAACAAGCAGGAGAGGTATGTAAACCAGCAGGAGAGGGATGTAAACCAGCAGAAGAGGGATGTAAACAAGCAGGAGAGGTATGTAAACCAGCAGGAGAGGGATGTAAACCAGCAGGAGAGGGATGTAAACCAGCAGAAGAGGGTTGTAAACCAGTAGAAGAGGGATGTAAAGCAGCAGTAGAGGGATGTAAACCAGCAGGCAAGGGATGTAAACTACCAGAAGAGGGTTGTAAACCAGAAACAGAGGGATGTAAACCAGCAGGCGAGGGATGTGAACTACCAGAAGAGGGTTATAAACCAGAAACAGAGGGAAGTAAACCAGCAGTAGAGGGATGTAAACCAGCAGGCAAGGGATATAAACTACCAGAAGAGGGTTGTAAACCAGTAACAGAGGGATGCAAACCAGCAGTAGAGTAGTGTAAACCATCAGTAGAGGGATGTAAACCAGCAGGAGAGGAGTGCAAAACAGCAGGAGATGGATGTAAACCAGCAGACGATGGATGTAAACTACCAGAAGAGGGTTGTAAACCAGAAACAGAGGGATGTAAACCAGCATGAGTGTAGTGTAAACCAGCAGTAGAGGGATGTAAGCTACCAGAAGAGGGTTATAAACCAGAAACAGAGGGATGTAAACAAGCAGGAGAGGTATGTAAACCAGCAGGAGTGGAGTGTTAACCAACAATAGAGGGATGCAAACAAGCAGGAGAGGGATGTAAACCAGCAGGAGTGGAGTGTTAACCAGCAATAGAGGGATGCAAACAAGCAGGAGAGGGATGTAAACCAGCAGGAGTAGGTTGTAAACAAGTAGAAGAGGAGTGTAAACTAGCAGAATAGGAGTGTAAACTAGCAGGAGAGGGGATGTAAACCAGAAGAAAAGGGATGTAAACCAGCAGGAGATGGTTGTAAACCAGCAGCAGAGGGTTGTAAACCAGTAGAAGAGGGATGTAAACTAGAAACAGAGGGATGTAAACCAGCAGGCGATGGATGTAAACTAGGAGCAGAGAGAAGTAAACCAGTAGAAGAGGGTTATAAACCAGCAGGAAAGGTATGTAAACAAGCATGAGAGGTAAGTAAACCTGCAGGAGAGGGATGTAAACCAAACAGGAGAGAGTTTTAAATCAGGAAAAATGTATGTAAACCAGAAGGAAATGGATGTAAACCAGCAGTAGAGGGGTGTAAACCAGCAGTAGAGGGGTGTAAACCAGCAGGATAATGATGAATACAAGCAGGAGAGAGATGTAAACCAGTAGAAGAGGGATGCAAAGCAGCAAGAGAGGGATGTAAAAAAAAAGCAGAGGGATGTAAACCAGCATCATAGGGGTGTAAATCAGCAATAGAGGGATGTAAACCAGCAGTAGTGAGATGTAAACCAGCAGGCAGAGGGATGTAAACCAGCAACAAATGGATGTAATCCAGCAGCAGAGGGATGTAAATCAGCACCAGAGTGGTGTAAACCAGCACCAGAGTGGTGTAAACCAGCAGTAGTGAGATGTAAACCAGCAGTAGAGGGAGGCTGCTTCTTCCGTCAACACATACCAAGAGTTTCCCATTAAATATAATTTTAGCCTTAAACAATTCAAATTAATTAAAACAATTTACTAGGAAAATTCTTAGATACGAAAAAGCATTAGACAAAAGACGGAGGAAAGAGAGACTCGGACAAAGCTGACGAATTAATATAAATGATTACAAAAAATTGCGGATATTTCTGGCCCAAAAAAACTCTATTTTTTTTATGATATTTCAAGTTCTGATCGATGATTTACAAGGCTTGAGAATTCAATTACATCTTTTTGTCGCCTTTTTACATGTACATTACATTTTTGTGGTCTTTTTACAGACAAGAACTGGACGAACAGCGAACAGGTTTTCGCAACTGTCTCAACCTGGAAAAAAACCCTGCTTTCTAATTGTGAGAGAAACGACGTCTCTGAAATGTTTGACGTCGAACAAACCCACAATATTAAAAATAAAAATGAACCTCTTAAGTCTTCTGTCGCTATTTCCAACTATTGTCTCGACTGATATCTCTCCTGTCTGGTCAGTTGCTTTTTTAACTGTCTGTCCTCTGGTAGAGTGGCATCTCTTCTGCCCATCTTCCGGATAACTGACTCGGCTGGAGTTGTTACTGCACTGGTTCGACCTCCTCCTGGACACCGACTGGAGTCCAAGAGTGTTGTGGGAAATGTTGGTGGGTGGAGAAGCACCGGGAAAAGAAGTGGGAAACTTAAGCTGATGCCTGTACACCTCGAGGTGTTGTGCCGACCACACAATGCAAAGTGCTGGTGCGTCACGGTATAATGTGATGCCAACAACTCCCTCTGAGCAGGAAGCCTGCATCATCTACCAAGTCTAAGGCTTTGCACTGTTACAGTGACTCAGTCCATGCGCTCCTGGTTTCTGTTGCGTCTATAAAGTCCCGAGGACGCACTTATTCTCAAGTGCTCGTCGAGACAATTAATGAATACTGAGAAAGGCTTAGCCGGCTGAGTAACATTCCTGCTTGGAGGTTATCTTGAGGTTCTCTTGAGATGATTTCGGGGCTTAGCGTCCCCGCGGCCCGTTCCTCGACCAGGCCTTCATTTTGTTATACATCCCCAGAAAGCAGCCCGTAGTAGCTGTGTAACTCCCAGGTACTTATTTACCGCTAGGTGAACAGGTGCATCAGGGTGAAAGAAACTCTGCCCACTTGTTTCTGCCTCCACCGGGGACCTTAGGACTAGGAATCCCAAACAACGAATCCTGAGCTGTTAGGCCCCTTGACAGCTGTCAGGAGCACAGGGCTCTGCTAGGACCACGCACCCTGTCAGGTGCACAGAGTTCTGCTAGGAACACACAGCCTTGCTAGGAACACACATCCCTGCTAGGAACACACAGCCCTTCTAGGAACACACAGCCCTGCTAGGAACACACACAGCCCTGTTAAGAACACACAGCCCTGCTAGGAACACACACACCCCTGCTAGGAACACACACAGCCCTGCTAAGAACACACAGCCCTGCTAGGAACACACAGCCCTGCAAGGAACACACAGCCCTGCTAGGAACACACAGCCCTGTTAGGAACTCACAGCCCTGCTAAGAACACACAACCCTGCTAGGAACACACACACCCCTGCTAGGAACACACAGCCCTGCTAGGAACTCACAGCCTTGCTAGGAACACACAGCCCTGCCAGGAACACACAGCCCTGCTAGGAACACACACAGCCCTGCTAGGAACACACAGCCCTGCTAGGAACACACAACCCTGCTAGGAACTCAGAGCCTTGCTAGGATCTCACAGCCATGCTAGGAACACAGCCCTGCTAGGAACACACAGCCCTACCAGGAACACACATCCCTGCTAGGATCTCACAGCCCTACCAGGAACACACAGCCCTACCAGGAACACACAGCCCTACCAGGAACACACAGCCCTACCAGGAACATACAGCCCTGCTAGGAACACACAGCCCTGCTAGGAACACACAGCCCTGCTAGGAACTCACAGCCCTGCTAGTAACACACAGCCCTGCTAGGAACATACAGCCCTGCTAGGAACACACAGCCCTGCTAGGAACACACAGCCCTGCTAGTAACACACAGCCCTGCTAGGAACTCACAGCCCTGCTAGTAACACACAGCCCTGCTAGGAACACACAGCCCTGCTAGGAACACACAGCCCTGCTAGGAACATAGAGCCATCCTAGGAACCAGAAAATAAAACCCATGAAGGGAGAGGGTCTGGAGCGTCCTCAAACAATGCAGGAAGTTAGTCAACACTGAGAACTTTAATAAAAAATCACATATTTATTAAGGGGCAATTTGTGCCAACTCCCTTTCACCAACTCTCTAATTTTCCCTATTTTCCACCCTCCTTCTTCCAGTTCTTATCCATCTGTTCCTCTCCTTTCATCCTTTCTTCCCTCTTCCTTCATCCTCAACCCATTTCACTCTCCATCATACCTCCCTCCCCCACCTCTCTCTTCATCACCAGAATCATCCTCAACCGTTACTATTTCCTCTCTTCTTTACACTGTCAAAGCTCTCCTTCCCTCCCAACCTGATCCCCACTTGTACCCGACTTGCTTCACCCCTGCGTCTCAAACTATATTCACCTTGCTTCACCCCCGCGTCTCAAACTATATTCACCTTGCTTCACCCCCGCGTCTCAAACTATATCCGTCTTGCTTCACCCCTGCGTCTCAAACTATATCAGTCTTGCTTAACCTCTGCGTCTCAAACTATTTCCGTCGTTCACTGCGTCTCAAACTATATTCGTCTTGCTTCACCCCTGCGTCTCCCACTATATCCGTCTTTCTTCAATCCTGCGTCTCCCACTATATCCGTCTTGCTTCACCCTCTGCGTCTTTCATTATATCCTCCTTGCTTCACCCTCTGCGTCTCTCACTATACCCTCCTTGTTCACCCCTGCGTCTCCCACTATATCCGTCTTGCTTCATCCTCTGCGTCTCTCACTATATCCTCCTTGCTTCACCCTCTGCGTCTTTCATTATATCCTCCTTGCTTCACCCTTGTGTCTCCCACTATATCCTCCTTGCTTCACCTCTGCGTCTCTCACTCTATCCTCGTTGCTTCACCCTCTGCGTCTCTCACTATATCCTCCTTGCTTCACCCTCTGCGTCTCTCACTATATCCTCCTTGCTTCACCCCTGCGTCTCTCACTATATCCTCCTTGCTTCACCCTCTGCGTCTCTCACTATATCCTCCTTGCTTCACCCTCTGCGTCTCTCACTATATCGTCCTTGCTTCACCCCTGCGTCTCTCACTATATCCTCCTTGCTTCACCCCTGCGTCTCTCACTATATCCTCCTTGCTTCACCCTCTGCGTCTCTCACTATACCCTCCTTGCTTCACCCTTGCGTCTCCCACTATATCCGTCTTGCTTCATCCTCTGCGTCTCTCACTATATCCTCCTTGCTTCACCCTCTGTTTCTTTCAATAAATCCTCCTTGCTTCACCCTCTGCGTCTCTCACTCTATCCTCCTTGCTTCACCCTCTGCGTCTCTCACTATATCCTCCTTGCTTCACCCCTGCGTCTCTCACTCTATCCTCGTTGCTTCACCCCTGCGTCTCTCACTCTATCCTCGTTGCTTCACCCCTGCGTTTCTCACTCTATCCTCCTTGCTTCACCCTCTGCGTCTCTCGCTATATCCTCCTTGCTTCACCCTTGCGTCTCCCACTATATCCTCCTTGCTTCACCCTGCGTCTCTCACTCTATCCTCCTGCTTCACCCTCTGCGTCTCTCACTATATCCTCCTTGCTTCACCCTTGCGTCTCCCACTATATCCTACTTGCTTCACCTGGGACTCTCGTTGTTCTCAAGTTGGCAGTTACCCGGGACATAATTTTTTACTGTATTTGAGTATATTTGTTGTTCTGTTTATGAATATTTTCTTCCTATAACTGCTGCCTGAGTCTCATTCTCGCCCAAGCACTTGTGTCTAGAATGTTACTAATTACAGAATGAATTAGTAATAATTCACGAACAACATTTTGGTTCAAGATGATAAATAAACAAATGATATTAACTCCAGGCTTCCACAGAGAATATATCTCCTCCTTGCTCTTCGCACTAATTATAACAGTCTCTCTCCTCTCTCTCTTTCTCTCTCTCTCTNAAATTTTGCCACATCGCTTTTCAGCTTGGGCCAGAAAAAAGTACTTGCAGATTTTTGATAGGTAATATAATGCCTTGAGGTCCCCCATAGGATCATCATGGCAGCTGACAAAACTCTTTCTCTATAGCAGGTCGGCAACATAACCTGGTGGACTACCTCCCACTCATTTGACAAGGGAGCACTCTGAGGTCTCCATTTTCTCATCAAAATCCATTGTAGTAGTCCCAGTTGCTGCGTCTACAATTTCCTCCCTAGAGACGGCTGTCTCGTGACAATCTGCAAGACTGGGGTCAGCTTTCTGTAACTCACTCAAGGAGGCATCCAGGCCTTGGTCAGATCTTGGCCGAGGCTCAACAGTGTTCTCCTCCACCTCCCCACTACTCTCGGTAGGCGGTGGTGGCAGGCTCTCCACAATGTCCTCGGCCCCGTCATCGAGTCGGGCCATGAATGTGTCCGCAAGGTCCACTGGCTTTCACCACTCGGAAGGTCCCTCGTGTCCTTGGGATTTACCACCTTGGCAAGCACAGGGCTGCCCTTACATTTAAGTCCCATAGACCTAGTCACCACGCACGCAGGGTACACAACATTATCTCTGCGGCGGGTGGATCCAGGCAAACCTTTGGGGTAGGCAACATAACAGGCAGTCTGGAGTCCCCTACCTTATCCCCGGCTAATCATTACCCAATATTACATCAACATTAGGGAAAGGTAGGTACGAAGTGACTCCGACTGTACAAATACCCTTGTGGAAATCAGATTCCAGGGTAACCTTACGGAGGGGTACTGCTCGAGTATCACTAGTGACACCCTCGACCAGTACCACCTCTCCAGTGTCGAGAGTGTTGGCACCTTGCAACGCACTCTCTAAAATTAAAGTCTGGATGGCACCGGTGTCTCGGAAGATCACCACGTCCCCCAGGAAGAACCCTCAGACAAAAGTAGTCTCCCTTTCGATAAGAATGGGGTAAGCAGGTCCAACCACTGTGGGTTGGAAGTCTTACTCTCCCTAACCCTTCAGAAGGCCTCAAGCCCTGTGTCACAACGAGAGCATTGGGTCTTTTTTTCCGGGTACAGTTGCCAACAACGGCTAATATTGTGGGTTGAATTTTACGTGACCACAGAAACGTCGGGGAGAAGAGACATTACTAACCGAATTACCCTTCGGTTCACTCTTTAGTGTCGTGGGGCTAGACAATTTAACAGGGTTAGTTATGTCTGAAACAGAAGGTGCATTAGGTAAAGGTTTAGAATGAGCTGGTCTGGACTGGCTGTGGGTATAAGTTTTGCTACTCTGTGGGGTAAAATTATTTTTATTGGGCCTTTTGCCCGCCAACTGGTAGTTTTCTGCCATCTTGGCCAAATCCCCTATTTTAGAATTTAACTCTACCCTTCCTCTTAAGTACTGAGCTACCATCTGCGCATGTCTGGCATACTATCTATAATTGTTCCTTTAAGACTAGGTCTTTCAATGCCTCGTATGTTTCGGCTTTAGCCGAGCGAATCCTTTATCAAACAGCCTACTTTGATCAGTAGCGAATTCCGTGAACGGTTGGTTGTGTGTAGGCCTAAGGTTGCGATAAGCTTGGCGGTGAGCTTCAGGAGTAATTTCATACGCCCTCAAAATTCGTTCCCTGACTTTATCATATTCAAAACACTCTCGTCAGGCATATTAATAAAAATCTTGGGCTTTACCCCTGAGTCTTCCCTGTAGGATTTTCACCCACTCTTCCTTTGGCCAGGTCATGGACAGGCCAATCTCTGAAATGGTTGAAAAACCTTTCAGGATCCGACTCTGAAAATTCAGGCAAGTTATGCTTCTTCTCATAATGCCTGGGTTTGAATCCCCGCAGGTGGAGGTCTAGGGGCAGTCGCTCTAATTCTAGCCTCCTCGTTTTGAGTCTTTGCTCCTCTAATTTATTTTGCTAACTCTAGAGCTAACTCTCTCTCTGTATGAGCTGCACTTTCTGCTTGGCTAGGCTGGCATAAAGGAGTATCATCTGCCAATAGTCCTTCATCGATACAATGTTGTACTATTTCATTCAACAAGGTCCACTTTTTATTTGCGGCATTTAATTCTAGACCAAATTCCTTGCCTAACAATACTAATTAGACTTGAAGTTTCTTTCTTCTATTTCCACCAATGAAGGCTCCTCTGCCAGTCTCTGCATTTCGGATGACATCACTAAAATTTTAGCTCCTAGCCACAGAAAAAATTAAAATTAAAATTGAAAAAAAAAAAATTGCACGGCCCCTAACACAAGGCCACACTAACCTTAATCGTGAAGAGATCCAGCTGGGTGTCCAGTCAGTGCAATGAATGTCCTACGCCAGATGAGCTGGACCCTAGGCTAGCACACAACCGTTCTGCGGAAACAAGAATTTTTTAGTTTTGGCATTCAAAGATCTAATTTTTTACAATAATACAGTTCTTCCCGGACTGGCCAACCACTTGTTATAAAAGGTGGTGGGCTTGCTATGGGGGGAAATGGTACTATTAAGGGGTAAGGGTAAGTAGAATACAGAGGTATCAAAAATGGGAGAACTAAAAGGCCCGGCCCCCAAAGTAAAATATCCACAGTAATAAATGCTTGCTACTAAACCCAGTTAGTCTAGGGATATATCATTGTACTCCCACACAGGAACAAGGGATACTCTGTTCAAACTTACTTATTTATTAACCCCTTAACAACCCCCCATACACAATCACACCAATAACAATATAATACTAACTTTACCACACAATCTTACGTTAAAAGCCTTGGTCCACATAGACAAGATACAAGGTTTTACACTGAAACCAAGCTAGGGTAAAGCTCTACTATAAAACACTCGAAGTAAGAGTCAGCTTAGGGTAGGAAGACCACGTGTTTCCACTGAGACCCCCTATAGAATAACTATTCAGATAAACAATTAAACACACCTACTACACCCAAAGTATACTACTCTACACATAGAACAAGGATATGCCAGACTATAACAAACAATGCACATAAATTACTTAACCCGATTAAGACACAGAAATAAAGAACTAAGAGGAAGGAGGAGCACGTCCTAGCACCACAGCCAGCCAGCAGAGAAGACCGCCTCAGACCAGAACAGCCTGCCGCATGCGTGTGGTGCCGGGAAGAGCCCAATTGAACATACATCTATACACATTAAAACATCTTCCCCTATGCCTCATATTACTACTTTCCTCGTTCTACGGGTAGTTAAACTTATAACAATGTTACTTAATCCACAACAAGTTCAAGAGTCTAAATGCTTTGTGAGCAACAAGAATAGTCTTACGTCTGGCAGGGAAGATTACAAACAACTTCAGCTTTCGATGCGTCCCATGCCATATTGTAGTTTAATAAGCTCAATTTTGACCTCTGGTTTCCATCTAAAGAACCCAGAGTCGTAACAGATATTATAGACAGGAATTTCCTAACTCAACATGTGAAGGAAGACACAAGAGAAAGAGGAGATGTACCTTGCCTATTAGACCTGATTTTCACCCAGAACGTAGAAGACATCGAGAATTTCGAACATGAAATACCGCTAGGGGCCAGCGACCATTGTGTTCTAGTCTTTGACTACCTAATGGAATTCAAACTTGTGACCAAGCGACAAGAGGTCTGGAAAAGGAAAGTAGACTACAGAAAAGGTGACTACAGAAGGATAAGGGACTATCTGGGAGAAGTGCAGTGGGAGGAAGAAATTAGAGAAAAAACAGTCCAAGATATGATGGACCTAGTCATACGGAAATGCCAGGAGGCCGAAGAGAGATTTATACCAACAGTAAAGGGAAAGAGTAAGAGTGAATATAATAACCCATGGTTTAATAGACAGTGTCAGAAAGCAAAAACGGCCAACAGATGGGAGTGGAGGAAGTACAGAAGACAAAGGACAGAAGACAACAGGATCAGATGCAACAGAGCTAGGAACGATGACATTAACATAAGAACATCGGAAAGGAACTATGAGAACGATATTGCGATCAAAGCGAAAAAGCAACCTAAATTACTACACAGCCATATAAGAAGAAAAATGTCGGTGAACGACAAAGTGACAAGACTAAGGAAAACAGAGGGGGCATATACAGAAAGTGACAAGGAAATCTGCGAGGCACTGAATGCCAGTTTCCATGGAGTGTTCACAACCGAGCCGGAGTGGCTCATTTTGTTAGAAGAGATTACCATAGATGAAAGACTATAAGATATAGAAGTGACAGCAGAGGAGGTAATGAAACAGTTGACAACACTGGATGCAACTAAAGCAGTTGGAGCAGACAAAGTATCACCATAGATACTAAAACAGGCAGTGCAGGGCCTCAGCGTGCCTCTGGCAAGGATCTTTAATGAATCACTTATGTAGGGAGAATTGCCCAATTGCTGGAAGAAGGAAAATGTTGTATTGGTTTTCAAGAAAGATGATAGGGAGGAGGCCCTTAACTATAGACCTGTATCACTGACTAGCATCCCTGTAAAATACTTGAAAGAATAATTTGGCAACGACAAGCTGCACACCCGGAGAACGTTAGGTTTGCGAACAAACATCAACATGGGTTCTAGAAAGTAAAATCGTGCCTAACAAACCTTTTGGAATTCTATGATAAAATAACGAGAATAAGACAGGACAGAGAAGGTTGGGCAGACTGCATATTTCTGAACTGCCAAAAAGCCTTTGATACAGTACAGCACAAGCGACTGCTGTTCAAACTCGAGAGGTAGGCGGGAATGGGAAGAAAGACCCTAGCATGGATAAGGAACTACCTAACAGGAAGGAGCAAAAGAGTTACGGTAAAGGGGGCTAGAAGTCGGATTGGCGAACATTAACGAGTGGAGTACCTCAAGGATCAGTGTTTGCACCAATTCTATTTCTAATATATATTAACGACATGTTTACAGGAGTAGAGTCCTACATGTCGATGTTCGCGGATGAGGCAAAGTTGATGAGAAGAGTTGTGATAGATGAGGATTGTAGGATCTTCCAAGAGGACTTGAACAGGTTGCAGAGATGGTCAGAGGGTACTAGGCTCTGCTAGTACTACAAGCCTACAAAACTAGGCTACTGGAGTTCAACACGAGCAAAGGTAAAGTTATGGAAATTGGACTAGGTGATAGGAGACCAAAGGGACAGTACACAATGAAAGGGAACTGCCTACCTGTGATGATGCGAGAAAGAGACCTGGGCGTGGAAGTAACACCTAATCTATCTCCTGAGGCATATATAAATAGGATAACAACAGCAGCGTTCTCTACACAGGAAAAAGTTAGAACATCATTCAGAAACCTGAGTAAGGAGGTATTTAGGGCGCTTTACTCTGCCTACGTGAGGCTAGTCTTAGAGTATGCCACCTTATCATGGAGTCCCCATCTGAAGAAGCATATAAGGAAACTGGAAAAGGTTCAGAAGTTTGCAACGAGACTCGTCCCAAAGTTACGAGGGATGGGGTATGAAGAGCACCTGAAGGAACTGTGCCTTACAACACTAGAAAATAGAAGGGAGAGGGGATGATATGATAGGAATGTATAAAATACTCAGGGAAATTGACAGAGTGGACATGAATGAAATGTTCACACGGAATAGTAACAGAAAGGGGACATGGGTGGAAGCTGGAATCTCAGATGAGTCACAGAGATGTTAGGAAGTATTCTTTTAGCGTGAGAGTAGTGGAAAAATGGAATGCACTTAAGGAGCAGGTTGTGGAAGCAAATTCTATTCATAATTTTAAAACTTGGTATGATAGGGAATAGGACCGGAGTCATTGTTGTAAACAACCGATGACTCGCAAGGCGGGATCCAACAGTCAATGGTCGATCCTGCAGACACAAAACAGGTGAGTACACTCAATCTCCCGCAAAAACAGCTAGGTAAGTAAAACTAAGTAAATACAAACACACACACACACACACACACACACACACACCACACACCACACACACACACACACACAACACACACACACACACACCCACACACACACACACACACACAACACCCCACACCCACACACACGCGCCCCTGATTAACACATTTTGTGGAAAAAGGAATAAAAATCCTCCCATAATCCTCCCTCACTCTACCTGCCGTAAGCTGACCTTACCTCACCTCTCAAACCCATCCCAAGGCACACACGCTCCTCTCTCTCACTCTCTCTCTCTCTCCTCTCTCTCTCTCCTATCTCCTCTTCTCTCATCTATTCTCTCTCCTCTCTCTCCTCTCTCTCTCTCTCTCTCTCTCTCTCTCTCTCCTTGCTCTCTCTCTCTTGCTCTCTCCTCGCTTGCTCTCTCTCTCTTCTCTCCTCTCCTTGCTCTCTCTCTCTCTCTTGTTCGCTCTCTGGGGTCTCTCCTGTTCTCTCTTTGCTCTCTTGCTCTGCTGCTCTCTCTCTCCCTTGACTACCTCTCTTGACAAGGGGCAAAAGGCAGGAGCCGAAACAGGGTATGGGAAGCAGCCAGGGCGAACAAACGCAGGACTTGCTACACCAAGTACTGGAGGAATTCAGGAGGGAGATGAATGAAATGAGGATTACAATTAAACAACCTGCAAAGTGGCTGACATCAGCAAGGGAGGAGATCAAATCTCTC
>WNGS01167372.1:27631975-27650236 GCA_020271785.1 Procambarus virginalis | reverse complement strand
CTGTCCTTTGTCTTCTGTACTTCCTACACTCCATCCCATCTGTTGGCCGTTTTTGCTTTCTGACACTGTCTATTAAACCATGGGTTATTATATTCACTCTTACTCTTCCCTTTACTGTTGGTATAAATCTCTCTTCGGCCTCCTGGCATTTCCGTATGACTAGGTCCATCATATCTTGGACTGTTTTTTCTCTAATTTCTTCCTCCCACTGCACTTCTCCCAGATAGTCCCTTATCCTTCTGTAGTCACCTTTTCTGTAGTCTACTTTCCTTTTCCAGACCTCTTGTCGCTTGGTCACAAGTTTGAATTCCATTAGGTAGTCAAAGACTAGAACACAATGGTCGCTGGCCCCTAGCGGTATTTCATGTTCGAAATTCTCGATGTCTTCTACGTTCTGGGTGAAAATCAGGTCTAATAGGCAAGGTACATCTCCTCTTTCTCTTGTGTCTTCCTTCACATGTTGAGTTAGGAAATTCCTGTCTATAATATCTGTTACGACTCTGGGTCTTTAGATGGAAACCAGAGGTCAAAATTGAGCTTATTAAACTACAATATGGCATGGGACGCATCGAAAGCTGAAGTTGTTTGTAATCTTCCCTGCCAGACGTAAGACTATTCTTGTTGCTCACAAAGCATTTAGACTCTTGAACTTGTTGTGGATTAAGTAACATTGTTATAAGTTTAACTACCCGTAGAACGAGGAAAGTAGCAATATGAGGCATAGGGGAAGATGTTTTAATGTGTATAGCTGTATGATCAATTGGGCTCTTCCCGGCACCACACGCATGCGGCAGGCTGTTCTGGTCTGAGGCGGTCTTCTCTGCTGGCTGGCTGTGGTGCTAGGACGTGCTCCTCCTTCCTCTTAGTTCTTTATTTCTGTCTTAATCGGGTTAAGTAATTTATGTGCATTGTTTGTTATAGTCTGGCATATCCTTGTTCTATGTGTAGAGTAGTATACTTGGGGTGTAGTAGGTGTGTTTAAGTGTTTATCTGAATAGTTATTCTATAGGGGGTCTCAGTGGAAACACGTGGTCTCCCTACCCTAAGCTGACTCTTACTTCGAGTGTTTTATAGTAGAGCTTTACCCTAGCTTGGTTTCAGGATACCTTGTATCCTGTCTATGTGGACCAAGGCTCTTAACGTAAGATTGTGTGGTAAAGTTAGTATTATATTGTTATTGGTGTGATTGTGTATGGGGGGTTGTTAAGGAGTTAATAAATAAGTAAGTTTGAACAGAGTATCCCATGTTCCTGTGTGGGAGTACAATGATCTATCCCTAGACTAACCGGGTTTAGTAGCAAGCATTTATTACTGTGGATATTTTACTTTGGGGGCCGGGCCTTTTAGTTCTCCCATTTTTGATACCTCTGTATTCTACTTACCCTTACCCCTTAATAGTACCAGTTCCCCCCATAGCAAGCCCACCACCTTTTATAACAATATCTACCAACTTTGCTCCCCACGTTTCGTCCGCTCCATGGGGATTCCTTGATTCCCAATTTATCTCTTTATGATTTAGGTCCCCCATGACCAGCAGTTTCGCTCTCATTCTGTGAGCTAATGTTGCTGCCTTCTACAGTTCATCTATTAATGCCTTGTTGTTGTTATCATACTCCTGCCTGGGTCTTCTGCTGTTTGGTGGGGATTGTAGATTACCAAGATCACAATCTTCCTCCCATCTGTTGTCAGAGTTCCATGTATCGAGCGTGTGTTCTCATTGGTAACCCGATTTCCCAGGTCTTCAAACTTCCATTTCCGCTTTATTAGGAGTGCCACTCATCCCTCCCTGTCTCCGTTTCCTCTCTTTTCTTATCACCTGGTAGCCCTCTGGAAAGATTACATCCGAGATCATGTCATTTATTTTAGTTTCCACTATTGCAAGTATGTCAGGATATGCCTCACTAACTCTTTCTTGTATCTCTTCTGCTTTATTGGATTCCCCGTCAGCATTGTTGTACAAAATCCTGAGATTCTTCATGGAAACTCTGGTACCAGAGTTTGCTCTTTTTTGGAGGGTCTGGCAGGATCTAGGGGTGTCTGGGAGGTGAATGGGGTCTGGAGGGGTGTTTGAGGGGCGAAAGGGGGCTGGATATCTACGATGGTAGGTAGGAAGGTCTAGGGTATGGCCTGGATATCTACGATGGTAGGTAGGAAGGTCTAGGGTATGGCCTGGATATCTACGATGGTAGGTAGGAAGGTCTAGGGTATGGCCTGGATATCTACGATGGTAGGTAGGAAGGTCTAGGGTATGGCCTGGATATCTACGATGGTAGGTAGGAAGGTCTGGAGTAGGAAGGGCATACTGGGTCTGAAGATTAGGGAGGGTCTGAGAGTCATAGGGGGATTTAGAGGTAGCTTGAGGTTGAGAGTCCGATAGAGGTTGAGAGGTTGGAGGGAGAAGGGTAGAGGTGGTGGGCGGAAAGGGGAGGATGGAGCATGGATAGTGAGAGTAAGAGAGAGAGGTTGTATTAGTCAGGGGGAACTCAAGGGTAGGTGTGGGCATTGGGGCAGAGTGGGGAAGAGGGAAATGGAGGAAGAGGTGGGAGGCTTCCCCACGGGGCGGGTCCATGTGAACCCCTTGCAAGGGGAGGGGAATTACATGGAAGGAGTGGGGCTGAGGAGTGGTGAGGGCTGGGTGGGTTTGGGGGGTTGAGGGGATGAGCAGGTTCTTGGAATGTGGGTTGAAGCAGATGGATTTGAATACCATGGGGTCAGAGAGGTCAGGGGAGGTGTTGGGGAAATAAGCAGATGCAGGGGATGGGGGGGGCTGATTTTGGGGGGGAGGTGACCTGGGAAGCAGGTGTGGGCTGGTGAGCACAGGATGGGGCATGTAATGGGTTTGCACTGGGATGGGTCACCACGCCCGAATGGGAGGAGTTGTGTCGTGGAGGTCGGCTCGCCCTGTGAATTATCTGTTCATCTTTTGCCATGTATCTGTCAATATACACGTTATAATACTTTTTGCTACCTCTGAGTAAATGTTGTGTTGCAGTATGTAATCCACTGCCTCTTCGTTTGGGAGCTGCACCAGGACAGGTCGTTTCTTGGTACAGTTGTAAGCCCCAAGCCGTGGTGGATTTCCACCTCATTCCCTGCCATCTCGGCACTAATATCTCTCAAGATCCCCTGAAACTCAAAATCTCCAACCTTTCCTGCCTCGATGCTGCCTTGGCTTTGAGTTACCCATTAAGTATGATTGACCTCCTTAGTGAAGCCCTGTCATGCTGGTCGCCCTCCCCCTGGATCCTCCCCATCCCTCCCACACTCGCTCCTCCATCTCCCACTACTCTCCCTTCCCTTGCCATTCTTCCCTTATTCCTGCCAAATTCAGTTGCAAGCTTAGTTATTTCACTTTCCCATGCTACCCTGTTCTTTCTGATTTCTTCTTGAATATAATCCATAAACTCTTGTTTTTGTCTCTGAACCTCGTTCTATATCTTATTAAATATCTTACTTTTAATCCCATGGATTAGATCCTCTATCCAAACATCCCTCTTCTCTACAAATTTCTCAATCATCTTCTCCACAAACCTATCCTCTTCTTCAGTCATAACACTGCTGGACCTAGACACCCTTCCAGACCTAGTCATCGCTGTAACCAACCGATGTAACCCACAGGGGTTCCAAGTTCCTTACCGACCTGCTAACACAATATATGCGAGTGAGTCTCCAAGCGTCTCCCCACTTGATGTAGTAAGGGTTGCCACCGGGGTGAGGTCACGTCGGTCCAGATTGAGGCTCAGAGGTCTCACATTCAGTGTGAGGTCTGCTTCACTCTTCACACTGCCACAATGCGTTCAAAACCTATTTTAAATTACGATATTTCTACTGTTTTTCTTCACTACCTTATGGTTTTAGTCAAAATCCAAGCATTACATTCACTCGTATACACGTATTCACTTCGAAGTAGCCTGATTATCCCTCCTACTTCACTAGTGACCCCAGGAGCTCCTAACCCAACGTCCATCCGACACGACGAACACAAGTGTGTGTGTGTGTGTACTCACGTAATTGTACTCACCTAATTGTGCTTGCGGGGATTGAGCTTGGCTCTTTGGTCCTGCCTCTCAACTGTCAATCAACTGGTGTACAGATTCCTGAGCTATTGGGCTCTATCATATCTACACTTGAAGCTGTGTATGGAGTCAGCCTCCACCACATCACTTCCTAATGCATTCCTTTGGCAACCACTCTGACACTAAAAAAGTTCTTTCTAATATCTCTGTGGCTCATTTGGGCACTCAGTTTCCACCTGTGTCCCCTTGTGCGTGTGCCCCTTGTGTTAAATAGCCTGTCTTTATCTACCCTATCAATTCCCTTCAGAATCTTAAATGTGGTGATCATGTCCCCCCTAACTCTTCTGTCTTCCAGCGAAGTGAGGTTTAATCCCGTAGTCTCTCCTCGTAGCTCATACCTCTCAGCTCGGGCACTAGTCTGGTGGCAAACCTTTGAACCTTTTCCAGTTTAGTCTTATCCTTGACTAGATATGGACTCCATGCTGGGGCTGCATACTCCAGGATTGGCCTGACATATGTGGTATACAAAGTTCTGAATGATTCTTTACACAAGTTTCTGAATGCCGTTCGTATGTTGGCCAACCTGGCATATGCCGCTGATGTTATCCTCTTGATATATGCTGCAGGAGACAGGTCTGGCGTGATATCAACCCCCAAGTCTTTTCTTTCTCTGATTCCTGAAGAATTTCCTCTCCCAGATGATACCTTGTATCTGGCCTCCTGCTCCCTACACCTATCTTCATTACATTACATTTGGTTGGGTTAAACTCTAACAACCATTTGTTCGACCATTCCTTCAGCTTGTCTAGGTGTTCTTGAAGCCTCAAACGTCCTCTTCTGTTTTAATCCTTCTCATAATTTTGGCATCGTCCGCAAACATTGAGAGAAATGAATCGATAACCCTCCGGGTATCGATTGTGTGTGGTGTGTGTGTTGTGTGTGTGTGTGGTGGTGTGTGTGTGTGTGTGGTGTGTGTGTGTGTGTGTGTGGTGTGGTGTGTGTGTGTGTGTGTTGTGTGTGTGTGTGTGTGTGTGTGTGCGTGTGCGTGTGCGTGTGTGTGTGTGTGTGTGTGTGTGTGTGTGTATGTGTGTGTGTGTGTGCGTGTGTGTGTGTGTGCGCGCATGTGTGTGTGTACTCACAAAGTTGTACTAACCTAGTTGTGCTTGCGGGGTTGAGCTCTTGCTCTTTGGTCCGACTCAACTGTCAGTCAACTAGCGGACAGGCTCCTGAGCCCATTCGTTATCATATCTACACTTGAAACTTTGTATGGAGTCAGCCTCCACCACATCACTGCCTAATGCATGCCATTTATCAACTACTCTGATACTAAAAAAAAAAAAATTCTAATGTCTCTGACTCATTTGGGCACTCAATTTCCACCTTGTGTCCCTTAGTGCGTGTGCTCCTTGAGTCAAATAGTCTGTCTTTATATACCCTATCGATTCCTTTGAGAATCATGTATGTGATAATCCTGTCCCCTCTAACTCTCCTGTCTTCTATCGACGTGAGGTTTAATTCCCGTAGTCTCTCCTCGTAGCTCATACCCCTTAGTTCGGGTACTAGTCTGGTGACAAACCTTTGAACCTTTTCCAGTTTAGACTTATGCTTGACTAGATATGGACTCTATGCTGGAGCAGCATAGTCCATAGTTGTTATGACATGTTGTATACAAAGTTCTGAATGATTCCTTACACAAGTTTCTAAAGGCTGTTCTTATGTTAACCAACCTGGCATATGCCGCTGATGTTATTCTCTTGATGTTGTCTTCAGGGGACAGGTCTGGCGGGATATCAACCCCAAGGTCTTTATCTCTCTCTGATTCTTGAAGAATTTCATCTCCCAAATGATACCTTGTATCTGGCCTCCTGCTCCCTACACCTATCTTCATTACATTACATTGTTCGAAAAATTCCTGCAGCTTATCCAAGTCTTCTTGAAGCCTCAAGCTGTCCTCTTCTGTCTTAATCCTTCTCATAATTTTGGCGTCTTCAGCAAACATTGAGAAAAATTAGTCTATACCCTCTGGGATATCATTTACGTATATCAGAAAGAGGACTAGTCCGAGTACAGAACTCTGTGGACTCCACTGGTGACTTATCGCCAGTCTGAGGTCTCACCCCTCACAGTAACTCACTGTCTATGGCTTAGGTACCCCCCTTATCCACTGGAGCGCCCTACCATTTACTCCTGCCTGTTTCTCCATATTATGCACCAGCCTCTTATGGGGTACTATGTCAAAGGCTTTCCGACAGTTCAAGAAAATGCAGTTCGTCCATTTTTCTCTTTCCTGATGAATCGTTGTCACTTGATCGTAGAATTCTATTAAGCCTGTGAGGCTAGATTTACCCTCCCTGAACCCATGTTGGTGGTTTGTCAAGAAATCCCTTGTCTCCAGATGTATTACTATGTTTTTTCTAATGATTTTCTCCATCACCTTGCATGGTATACAAGTTAAGGACACTGGGCCTGTAGGTCAGTGCCACTTGTCTGTCACCCTTTTTGTACATTGGGACTTCATTAGCAATCTTCCATATTTCTGGTAGGTCTCCCATTTCCAGTGACCTACAATACACTATGGAGAGTGGCAAGTAAAGTGCTTCTGCACACTCTTTCAATACCCCATGGTGAAATTCTGTCCTGAACAAAACCCTTTTTCACATCCAGATCCAAAAGATGGCTCTTAATCTCATCTCTTGTAATTTCGAACCTTTCCAAGACTGCCTGGTTTACTGCCACCTCTCCTAGCGCAGATACTTCACCTCGTTCTGTTGTGAAGACTTCCTGGAACCTCTTGTTGAGTTCTGCACACCCCTCTGTCATTCTGTGTATCTGTCCTCACCCATTCTAAGTTTCATCACCTGTTCTTTCACTGTTGTTTTCCTCCTGATGTGACTTGTGGAGTAACTTTGGTTCGGTCTTGGCTTTATTTTCTATATCATTTTCATACTTTTCTATGCTTCTCTTCTCACACTAACATACTCGTTCCTGGTTCTCTGGTATCCCTCTTTGCTTTCTGGTGTTCCGTTATTTCGGAAGTTCCTCCACGCCCTTTTATTCAGTTCCTTTACTTTCATAAATGCCCTATTAAAACATGGATTCTTCTTTTGCTACTCGGTCTTTTCCTTTTGAACCGGGATAAACCTGTTTACTGCCTCCTGGCACTTTTGGGGTGACATAGTCCATCATGTCGTGTGCGGACTTAGTTCTGAGTTCTGTTTCCTATGGTATAACCCTTAGGAATGTTCTCATCTCATAATTTCCCTTTCGGTATGCCAGCCCTTTGTTTCCAAGTTCATTTTAGGGAGAGAATAATCCTAGCTCTACCAGGTACTCAAAGATCAATACACTGTGATCACTCATTCCCAAGGGGGCTCCCAACTTAATTTCCCTTATATCCGACTCATTTAGGGCAAATATCAGTTCAAGCAATGCTGGTTCATCCTCTCCTCTCATTCTTGTCGGTCCTTTGATGTATTGGCTTAGAAAGTTTCTTGTGGCCACGTCCAGTAGCTTAGCTCTCCATATCTGTCCTCCATGGGGTCTCTGTTCTCCCAATCTATCTTCCCGTGGTTGAAGTTTTCCGTCATGTTGTAGTCTGGATCTGTTCCTGCTTTCGACAGAAGCTGCTCCTCATTATATTAATGGTGACGATTTTTTTCTGTCATATTCCTGTCTGGGTCTTGTCATTTGGTGGTGGGTTCCCTGGAAACCGACCGAACTGTCTCTATTTCCGTTGTTACACACTCAAAATAAAGTTGTTACATCTTGGCTTAACTTTTATGACGTATGGAACGTTGTTACAACTTGCTATATGGTTGTTATAACTGTTAGGAGGTGTTAAAACTTGTTCGAACGTTTACCAACGTCGTAGTATCGGTGTGTGTTTGGCGTGTTATATTTGACTACTACTACTGTAAGTGTGTGTGTGTGTGTGTGTGAGTGCGAGCGTGGGCATAGGCGATTGGGCCCTGAACTTCAGGGCTCCAATTCTGAACTTAAAGGCTTCGAGACCTTCCTCAGGTGTATTAACGCACACAGGTCCCCCACCGCAGGACTGCCACACGCAGGACACGAACATCACCGCCGTCGCTGTATCATCGTCGACCTCAGGTGTGGCTCCTCCGTCCCATCGCACTTGTCAAATTCAAATTATACTCTCTGGGCAGTGAAAGTCATGGTGAGTCCAGGGTATGGTAATCCTCGGGTGGGGCCCAGTGGCCCCTGTTGAAGTGCAGCCATCCGGGTCCCTCGGACTGTGGGAGAGGAGTGTGGGTGGTAATGTGGCCACTATGGTGCACGAAGCCTCCTGGTGAACCACAGTGGGGCTGTGGGTGGTAATGTGGCCACTATGGTGCATGAAGCCTCCTGGTGAACAACATTGGAGCTGTGGGTGGTAATGTGGCCACTATGGTGCATGAAGCCTCCTGGTGAACCACAGTGGGGCTGTGGGTGGTAATGTGGCCACTATGGTGCATGAAGCCTCCTGGTGAACCACAGTGGAGCTGTGGGTGGTAATGTGGCCACTATGGTGTATGAAGCCTCCTGGTGAACCACAGAGGAGCTGTGGGTGGTAATGTGGCCACTATGGTGCACGAAACCTCCTGCCCTGGAAACACAAACCAAATCTGTCTCTATTTTCCGCTTGTTACAACTTGTAATAAAGTTGTTACATCTTGGCTTAACGTGTTTATGACGTATTAGAACGTTGTTACAACTTAATATATTGGTTGTTATAACTGGTTAGGAGGTGTTAAAACTTGGTCGAACGTTGTACCAACGTCGTAGTTTCAGTGTGTGTTTGGCGGGTGGTGAACCACAGTGGGGCTGTGGGTGGTAATGTGGCCACTATGGTGCATGAAGCCTCCTGGTGAACCACAGTGGAGCTGTGGGTGGTAATGTGGCCACTATGATGCATGAAGCCTCCTGGTGAACCACAGAGGAGCTGTGGGTGGTAATGTGGCCAGTATGGTGTATGAAGCCTCCTGGTGAACCACAGTGTAGCTGTGGGTGGTAATGTGGCTACTATGGTGTATGAAGCCTCCTGGTGAACCACAGTGGGGCTGTGGGTGGTAATGTGGCCAGTATGGTGTATGAAGCCTCCTGGTGAACCACAGTGGGGCTGTGGGTGGTAATGTGGCCACTATGGTGCATGAAGCCTCCTGGTGAACCACAGTGGAGCTGTGGGTGGTAATGTGGCCACTATGATGCATGAAGCCTCCTGGTGAACCACAGTGGAGCTGTGGGTGGTAATGTGGCCACTATGATGCATGAAGCCTCCTGGTGAACCACAGAGGAGCTGTGGGTGGTAATGTGACCAGTATGGTGTATGAAGCCTCCTGGTGAACCACAGTGGAGCTGTGGGTGGTAATGTGGCCACTATGGTGCATGAAGCCTCCTGGTGAACCACAGGGGAGCTGTGGGTGGTAATGTGGCCACTATGATGCATGAAGCCTCCTTGTGAACCACAGAGGAGCTGTGGGTGGTAATGTGGCCAGTATGGTGTATGAAGCCTCCTGGTGAACCACAGTGGAGCTGTGGGTGGTAATGTGGCCACTATGGTGTATGAAGCCTCCTGGTGAACCACAGAGGAGCTGTGGGTGGTAATGTGGCCAGTATGGTGCATGAAGCCTCCAGGTGAACCACAGTGGAGCTGTGGGTGGTAATGTGGCCACTATGGTGCATGAAGCCTCCTGGTGAACCACAGTGGAGCTGTGGGTGGTAATGTGGCCACTATGGTGTATGAAGCCTCCTGGTGAACCACAGTGGAGCTGTGGGTGGTAATGTGGCCACTATGGTGTATGAAGCCTCCTGGTGAACCACAGTGTAGCTGTGGGTGGTAATGTGGCCAGTATGGTGTTTGAAGCCTCCTGGTGAACCACAGTGGGGCTCGCCGATCAAATTTCATGTAGGACTGAGAACCGGCACAATGTGCTGACAATGTCTTGGAATTTTTTGTATATAGTGAGGGCTGGTGAAGGGGAACACAGACATGCAGTTAAACTCCAAGACCTTCACATGACAGCCTCAAGCTGCAAGGAGCTTCTTGCAGCTTCACAATAGGTGCAAGCAGTTGCACAGGAACTGTGCAACTGATCTCATCGCCGTATCATGTGGTGTAAAAGTTGACAATTTTACCCACTCGCTTAGCAAGCGTGCAGACCCGGGTTCAAGTACTTGACAGGCTTCTATTCAATTTGGGGACGCTGTTTTTTATGGAATTGATATATATATATATATATATATATATATATATATATATATATATATATATATATATATATATATATATATATATATATATATATATATATATATATATATATATATATATATATATATATATATATATATATATATATATATATATATATATATATATATATATATATATATATATATATATATATATATATATATATATATATATATATATATATATATATATATATATATATATATATATATGCGAACAAGCCTGAATGGTCCCCAGGCCAATATGCAACTGAAAACTCACACCCCCAGAAGTGACTCGAACCCATACTGCCAGGAGCAACGCAACTGGTATGTACAGGACACCTTAATCTCCTTGACCATCACGACCGGACAAAAAACTGATGGTAGCCGAGGCTATTTAGCCCATCAGCCCGCCGGCACTCTGATGGTAATCTTGAGCATAGTATTTTATCAAATCACCTCATTCTATGGAACCCATACTGCCAGGAGCAACGCAACTGGTATGTACAGGACACCTTAATCTACTTAACCATCACGACAGGACAAAAACTGATGGTAGTAGAGGCTATTTAGCTCATCAGCCCGCCGGCAACGGGTTCGAGTCACTTCGTGTAATTGTGTTCACAATTTATTTTCAATAAATTGTTTCCAAATAGTTTATTTGAATTATTATTATTATATTACATTAAGACCATAATTTACTGACTTAGTTGTGTTAGTTTAGGTTAGGTAAAAAAATAGGTTATGTTAGGTTAGGTAGGGTTGGTTAGGTTCGGTCATATATCTTCGTTAGTTTGAAGTCAAATTTAAACAAATTATCTTAAACGTAATGAAATGAACAGATTTATAATATCAAAATAAAAAAAAATGAAAAATATATAAATTAGAAAATCTTGGCTTATTAGGCAAATTGAGCCTTGCATAGTAGGCCAAGTACGACGTTCTAACTACTAGGTACAACATATATATATATATATATATATATATATATATATATATATATATATATATATATATATATATATATATATATATATATGAAAATCAAATACACATTGTTGTGATGTTGATAGTTTCCTCATGAGGCCATATACAGACCTTCTCTTCTATGGGGTATAGTCCAGGTGGAACCAGTTAGGCCATCACCTTGTCGTCTCACGTTCAAGAACACACTGAGAGGTGAACCCCCACAACATCACTTTCCATTCACTCTCGATTCAAAAAGAAATTCCGGTCTTATATCTTGTGTTACAACATCCTTATTGCCTTTTGTGTCTCAACGTCGTCATTGCTGCTTGTGGTGCCACATAGCCTGATCTGAATGTCAGAGGGAGAGCTCTCTACTGTTTTCGAATCCTTCCCAGAAGTCAATCCTGGAAACTTTTTCTTCCTTAGTCTGCGGTTAGTTTACAGGCTGGTACATTTGGGAATTTTCCCACAGGGGGGGACCTTCCTAGTCCTGACCTTTGCATCACACATATTTGCATAGCTACATATTAAAGTACACATCGGAGGTGCTTAGCCACAACCGATGTGTGTAATTGTGTTCACAACCACACAGTTGGTTGTGAACACAATTTGGTATGGTTGAGAACACAAGTTGGTATGTTTGAGAACACAAGTTGGTATGGTTGAGAACACAAGTTGGTACAGTTGACAACACAAGTTGGTGTGGTTGAGAACACAAGTTGGTATGGTTGTGAGCACAAGTTGGTATGGTTGAGAACACAAGTTGGTACAGTTGACAACACAAGTTGGTGTGGTTTAGAACACAAGTTGGTATGGTTGTGAGCACAAGTTGGTATGGTTGAGAACACAAGTTGGTATGGATGAGAACACAAGTTGGTATGGTTGTGAACACAAGTTGGTATGGTTGAGAACACAAGTTGGTATGGTTGAGAACACAAGTTGGTATGTGTTCAGATCCATCAACCAGTCACTTCAAGTACATACAAAACTCTGCATCTCTTCCCTCAGTCTTCGGCGGATTAGTTTACATGTATTAAACAGATTATATGAGCTTCGAAGCCCACGGGAAGCAGTTTACAACACGAGTACCATAGGACTGTGATGTCTAGATGCAGGTAAACTGTTTTAATCAGTCTAAAACAAAGCCGCCAAAGAGAGAGAGAAAAGATATTTGCCGCTACGTACAAAAAACGAGTGTCCTAACCTAACCTATGCATAGACAACGTGGATATCTGTGACCCGCTTACTGCTCATAATAGTTTGTAAATTTTATTAAGGGGGACCAAAACGTACAAAATGAGACGCTCTATTTGAGAGGACAGGTTGCACTTACGTGTGAAGATATAATTCAGAAACAAATGATATATCTGAATTTGAACGTAAGAGGCTCACTAGAATTAGTCCCACAGGATATGTTGACAGATTGGACGTAACGAGGGACAATTTGCATGTAGTACATAAAATTAACTAATAGGCTGAATAATTAGTTAATTAATTCACTCAGTTTAGATGATCACTGCGAAAATATATTGAGTGAAGGAGATATTCAGAGATTTGCGCTTATTGGATATATTCGTGTGCTACTGTAGCGTGAGTGGAACATACATAACGCTGATGGTGGATCATAGACTACACTGATGGTGGATCATACACAATGCTGATGGTGAATCATTCACCACACTGATGGGTAGCTTGAAGTGATTTCGTGGCCTAGTGTCCCCGCGGCCCGGTGCTCGACCAGGCTGATACATTTGGGAATTTTTCCTGAGGGTGGACCTTCCTAGTCCTGACTTTTGCATCACACATATTTGCTTAGATACATATTAATGTACACATCTGAGGTGTTTAGCCACAACCGAGGTGTGTAATTGTGTTCACAACCACACAATTGGTTGTGAACACAAGTTGGTATGGTTGTGAACTCATAATGTGGGAACCGACCTGCGAGATTATATATATATTTAATTTATATGAATTTATATATAATTTTATTTACGTTAATTTATATATTTCGATAGCAATTGGTATGATGTTAAGTGGACTGTATTTCTGCAATAATCTCACAAATCGGTCCTTACACATTAGGGGGGTTTATATTAAATTTATATATATGCAGCCAATCAAACTACAGTATTAAACTACATATATTGGTATACATTGAGGAGGTTCCTTATCTTATTGTACAGCAGGCTTAATTAGTCCACCAGGTATAACTAGGATGTAGACACCAAATTATCCTCGTTTGAGGCCAGCTTCCATCACCCAGTAACTGATGTATCAAGTCTTGCTTCCTCTTCTTGTTCCTGTCAAAGGGCGCAAGCTGTAAAGCTAGAATCCTAATATATGACAGCTATATGAGAGAAAACACTGTATAATGAATCATAAGGACCAAGGCTTAATTACCTTTTTTGACTCGATCATTTGTGTTCTCACTGGTTCGCCCAATATCTACCTAACATTAATAGCCAAAAATGATTAGATAAACGGGTCTCGGAAAAACACTTCCCTTGTGGTTGATGACAGCGTGTTGATGATGGCAGAACATTATTCTGATCGCCATAACACTTCGTCCAAGAGAATTATAGGAACTGAATTTGCTCCACGACTCTGTGGTCTTAACAACAATGGCTGACCCTTTCCTACTCACTGACGCTCCTTTCCTACTTTGTCCAGATATCAGTAAGTGATAGAAGGATCATATTTACTTTATTTTGATACTGATAATTAAGTTAATTCAAATGAGATGTTTTTATGATGGTAAAAGTCCAAAGGCTAATGTATTTAAGAATAATTCCCAACAATAGTTGGTGAATTTATAATAGTATGTGGCAATGATATCCCGTTTTGTATTGACAGAAAATTACACTACAAGTTACATTTTTCTATGGAAAAACTTATGTATACAACACAACAACAATATTATAGGCCTGTTGAATTGATATTAGTAAATGGTGTCGGATTTTCCGACACTCAAGTGGGTATGGTTGAGAATACAAGTGGGTATGGTTGTGAACACAAGTGGATATGGTTGTGAACATAAGTGGGTATGGTTGTGAACATAAGTGGGTATGGTTGTGAACACAAATGGGTATGGTTGTGAACACTAGTTGGTATGGTTGTGAACACAAGTGGGTATGGTTGTGAGCACAAGTTGGTATGGTTGTGAACACAAGTAGGTATGGTTGAGAACACAAGTTGGTATGGTTGAGAACACAAGTTGGTATGGTTGTGAACACAAGTTGGTATGGTTGACAACACAAGTTGGTGTGGTTGAGAACACAAGTTGGTATGGTTGAGAACACAAGTTGGTATGGTTGTGAACACAAGTTGGTATGGTTGACAACACAAGTTGGTGTGGTTGAGAACACAAGTTGGTATGGTTGAGAACACAAGTTGGTATGGATGAGAACACAAGTTGGTATGGTTGTGAACACAAGTTGGTATGGTTGTGAACACAAGTTGGTATGGTTGAGAACACAAGTTGGTATGTGTTCAGATCCATCAACCAGTCACTTCAAGTACATACAAAACTCTGCATCTCTTCCCTCAGTCTTCGGCGGATTAGTTTACATGTATTAAACAGATTATATGAGCTTCGAAGCCCACGGGAAGCAGTTTACAACACGAGTACCATAGGACTGTGATGTCTAGATGCAGGTAAACTGTTTTAATCAGTCTAAAACAAAGCCGCCAAAGAGAGAGAGAAAAGATATTTGCCGCTACGTACAAAAAACGAGCGTCCTAACCTAACCTATGCATAGACAACGTGGATATCTGTGACCCGCTTACTGCTCATAATAGTTTGTAAATTTTACTAAGGGGGACCAAAACGTACAAAATGAGACGCTCTATTTGAGAGGACAGGTTGCACTTACGTGTGAAGATATAATTCAGAAACAAATGATATATCTGAATTTGAACGTAAGAGGCTCACTAGAATTAGTCCCACAGGATATGTTGACAGATTGGACGTAACGAGGGACAATTTGCATGCAGTACATAAAATTAACTAATAGACTGAATAATTAGTTAATTAATTCACTCAGTTTAGATGATCACTGCGAAAATATATTGAGTGAAGGAGATATTCAGAGATTTGCGCTTATTGGATATATTCGTGTGCTACTGTAGCGTGAGTGGAACATACATAACGCTGATGGTGGATCATAGACTACACTGATGGTGGATCATACACAATGCTGATGGTGAATCATTCACCACACTGATGGGTAGCTTGAAGTGATTTCGTGGCTTAGTGTCACCGCGGCCCGGTGCTCGACCAGGCTGATACATTTGGGAATTTTTCCTGAGGGTGGACCTTCCTAGTCCTGACTTTTGCATCACACATATTTGCTTAGATACATATTAATGTACACATCTGAGGTGTTTAGCCACAACCGAGGTGTGTAATTGTGTTCACAACCACACAATTGGTTGTGAACACAAGTTGGTATGGTTGTGAACTCATAATGTGGGAACCGACCTGCGAGATTTATATATATTTAATTTATATGAATTTGTATATAATTTATATTTACGTTAATTTATATATTTCGATAGCAATTGGTATGATGTTAAGTGGACTGTATTTCTGCAATAATCTCACAAATCGGTCCTTACACATTAGGGGGGTTTATATTAAATTTATATATATGCAGCCAATCAAACTACAGTATTAAACTACATATATTGGTATACATTGAGGAGGTACCTTATCTTATTGTACAGCAGGCTTAATTAGTCCACCAGGTATAACTAGGATGTAGACACCAAATTATCCTCGTTTGAGGCCAGCTTCCATCACCCAGTAACTGATGTATCAAGTCTTGCTTCCTCTTCTTGTTCCTGTCAAAGGGCGCAAGCTGTAAAGCTAGAATCCTAATATATGACAGCTATATGAGAGAAAACACTGTATAATGAATCATAAGGACCAAGGCTTAATTACCTTTTTTGAGTCGATCATTTGTGTTCTCACCGGTTCGCCCAATATCTACCTAACATTAATGGCCAAAAATGATTAGATAAACGGGTCTCGGAAAAACACTTCCCTTGTGGTTGATGACAGCGTGTTGATGATGGCAGAACACTATTCTGATCGCCATAACATTTCGTCCAAGAGAAATTATAGGAACTGAATTTGCTCCACGACTCTGGTCTTAACAACAATGGCTGACCCCTTGCTACTCACTGACGCTCCTGGGCTACTTTGTCCAGATATCAGTAAGTGATAGAAGGGTCACATTTACTTTATTTTGATACTGATAATTAAGTTAATTCAAATGATATGTTTTTATGATGGTTAAAGTCCAAAGACTAATGTATTTAAGAATAATTCCCAACAATAGTTGGTGAATTTATAATAGTATGTGGCAATGATATCGCGTTTTCTATTGATGGAAAATTCCGCTACAAGCTACATTTTCTATGGGTTAACTTATGTATACAACACAGCAGCAATATTATCGGCCTGTTGAAATGATATTAGTAAATGGTGTCGGATTTTCCGACACTCAAGTGGGTATGGTTGAGAATACAAGTGGGTATGGTTGTGAACACAAGTGGGTGTGGTTGTGAACACAAGTGGATATGGTTGAGAACACTAGTTGGTATGATTGAAAACACAAGTTGGTATGGTTGTGAACACAAGTGGGTGTGGTTGTGAACACAAGTTGGTATGGTTGTGAACACAAGTTGGTATGGTTGAGAATACAAGTGGGTATGGTTGTGAACACAAGTGGGTGTAGTTGTGAACACAAGTGGATATGGTTGAGAACACTAGTTGGTATGATTGAAAACACAAGTTGGTATGGTTGTGAACACAAGTGGGTGTGGTTGTGAACACAAGTTGGTATGGTTGTGAACACAAGTTGGTATGGTTGAGAACACAAGTGGGTATGGTTGTGAACACAAGTGGGTGTGGTTGTGAACACAAGTGGATATGGTTGAGAACACTAGTTGGTATGATTGAGAACACAAGTTGGTATGGTTGTGAACACAAGTGGGTGTGGTTGTGAACACAAGTTGGTATGGTTGTGAACACAAGTTGGTATGGTTGAGAACACAAGTTGGTATGGTTGTGAACACAAGTGGGTGTGGTTGTGAACACAAGTTGGTATGGTTGTGAACACAAGTTGGTATGGTTGAGAACACAAGTTGGTATGGTTGTGAACACAAGTGGGTGTGGTTGTGAACACAAGTGGATATGGTTGAGAACACTAGTTGGTATGATTGAGAACACAAGTTGGTATGGTTGAGAACACAAGTTGGTATGGTTGAGAACACAAGTTGGTATGGTTGAGAACACAAGTTGGTATGATTGAGAACACAAGTTGGTATGATTGAGAACACAAGTTGGTATGGTTGAGAACACAAGTTGGTATGGTTGTGAACACAAGTTGGTATGGTTGAGAACTCAAGTTGGTATGGTTGAAAACACAAGTTAGTATGGTTGTGAACACAAGTTGGCATGGTTGAGAACACAAGTTGGTATGGTTGTGAACACAAGTTGGTATGGTTGAGAACACAAGTTGGTATAGTTGTGAACACAAGTTGGTATGGTTGAGAACACAAGTTGGTATGGTTGAGAACACTAGTTGGTATGGTTGTGAACACAAGTTGGTATGGTTGAGAACACAAGTTGGTATGATTGAGAACACAAGTTGGTATGGTTGAGAACACAAGTTGGTATGGTTGTGAACACAAGTTGGTATGGTTGAGAACACAAGTTGGTATGGTTGAGAACACAAGTTAGTATGGTTGTGAACACAAGTTGGTGTGGTTGAGAACACTAGTTGGTATGGTTGTGAACACAAGTTGTTATGGTAGTGAACACAAGTTGGTATGGTTGAGAATACAAGTTGATATGGTTGTGAGCACAAGTTGGTATGTGTTCAGATCCATCAACCAGTCACCTTAAGTACATACAAATTTCTACACATCTTCTCTAGGTCTTCGGCGGATTATTTTACATGTATTAAACAGTTTACATTAGCTTCGAAGCCCCGGCGGGAGCAGTTTACAACATAAGTACCTTAGGACTTGG
>WNGS01167372.1:27617724-27630975 GCA_020271785.1 Procambarus virginalis | reverse complement strand
GGTTGAGGACAGGTACATAGAGAATGACAAAGAGGTGTGTGAGGAACTCAACAAAAGGTTCCAGGATGTATTTACAATAGAACAAGGAGAAGTCACGGCGCTAGGAGAGGTGGCAGCAAACCAGGCGACCATGGAAAGATTCGAAATTACAAGAGATGAGGTCAAGAAGCACCTATTGGAGCTGGAACTGAGAAAAGCTGTTGTGTCGGACGGTATCTCACCATGGGTATTGAAAGAGTGTGCAGGATCACTTTGTTTGCCACTCTCCGTAGTGTATAGTAGGTCTTTGGAAACTGGAGACCTACCAAAGATATGGAAGATGGCTAATGTAGTCCCAATATACAAAAAGGGCGACAGACAAGAGGCACTGAACTACAGGCCAGTGTCCTTAACTTGTATACCATGCAAGGTGATGGAGAAGATTGTGAGAAAAAACCTAGTAATACATCTGGAGAGACGAGACTTCGTGACAACCCATCAACATGGGTTCAGGGAGGGTAAATCTTGCCTTACAGGCTTGATAGAATTCTACGATCAGGTGACAAAGACTAAGCAAGAAAGAGAAGGATGGGCGGACTGCATTTTTTTGGGCTGTCGGAAAGCCTTTGACACAGTACCCCATAAAAGGCTGATGCATAAGCTTTAGAAACAGGCAAGAGTAACTGGTAGGGCGCTCCAGTGGATAAGGGAGTACCTAAGCAATAGGAAGCAGAGAGTTACAGTGAGGGGTGAGACCTCAGATTGGCGTGAAGTCACCAGTGGAGTCCCACAGGGCTCTGTACTCGGACCTATCCTGTTTCTGATATTCGTAAATGATCTCCCAGAGGGTATAGACAATTCCTCTAAATGTTTGCTGACGACGCCAAAATTATGAGAAGAATTAAGACAGCGGAGGACATCTTGAGGCATCAAGAAGACCTGGACAAGCTGCAGGAATGGTCGAACAAATGGTTGTCAGAGTTTAACCCTAGCAAATGTAATGTAATGAAGATAGGTGTAGGGAGCAGGAGGCCAGATACAAGGTATCATTTGGGAGATGAAATTCTTCAAGAGTAAGAGAGAAAGAGAGACTTGTGGGGGGGGGGGGTTGATATCAAGCCAAACCTGTCCCCTGAATCAATATATATAGAGAATAACATCAGTGGCATAATCCAGGTTAGCCACCATAAGAACGGACTTTAGAAACTTTTGTTAGGAATCATTCAGAACTTTGTATACCACATATATTAGACCAATTCTGGAGTATGCAGCTCCAGCAAGGAGTCCATATCTAGTCAAGCACAAGACTAAACTGGAAAAGGTTCAAAGGTTTGCCACCAGACTAGTACCCGAAATGAGGGGTATGAACTACGAGAAGAGACTATATGGAATAAAAACTCAAATCGCTGGAAGTCAGAAGAGTTATGGGGGACATGATCACCACATACAAGATTCTCAAAGGTATTTATAGGGTAGATAAAGAAAGGTCATTTAACACAAGAGCCACATGCACTAGGGGACACAGGTGGAAATTGAATGCCCAGATGAGCCGCAGAGATATTAGAAAAAACTTTTTAAATATCAGAGTAGTTGACAAATGGAATGCTTTAGGAAGTATGGTGGTGCAGGCAGACTCCATACACAGTTTTAAGTGTAGATATGATACAGCCCAATAGGCTCAGGAACCAGTACATCAGTTGATTGACGGTTGAGAGGCAGGACCAAAGAGCCAGATCTTAATCCCTGCAAGTAAAACTAGGTGAGCACATATACACACACACACACACCGTAGAGTTGTGACCGTAGTGTTGGATGGACGTGGGTTGTGAGCTCCTGGGTTCCTAGTGAAGTGGGGAGGGAGAATCAGGCTACTTCGAAGTGAAAAAGTGTATATGAGTGAATAAAAAACTTGGATTCTGACTAAAACCATAAGGTAGTGAAGACAAACAGTAGAAGCAGCGTAACTGAAAATAGGTGTTGAAAGCATTGTGGCAGTGTGAAGAGTGGAGCAGACATCACACTGAATGTGAGACCTCACAGCCTAAAACTGGGACCAACGTGACCACTCCCCGGCAGCAACCCTTAATACACCGCGTGCGGAGACGCTTGAAGACTCACTCACCTATATTGTGTTAGCAGGTCGGTAAGGTACTTGGAACCCCTGTGGATTAAGTTAGATTATAGCAATGACTAGGTCAGGAAGGGCGTCTAGGTCCAGCAGTATTATGATTGAAGAAGAGGATAGGTTTGTAGAGAAGATGATTGGAAAATTTGTAGAGAAGAGGGATGTTTGTATAGAGGATCTAATCCATGGGATTAAAAGTGAAATCTTTAATAAGATACAGGATGAGGTTCAGAGACATAAACAAGAGTTTATGGACTATATTCAAGAGGAAATCAGAAAGAGCAGGGAAGCATTTAAAAGTGAAATAACTAGGCTTGCAACTGTATTTGGCAGGAATAAGGGAAGCATGGCAAGGGAAGGGGGAGTGGTGGGGGATGTAGGAGCGAGTGTGGGAGGGATGGGGAGTGTCCAGGGGAAGGGCGGCCAGTATGACAGTGATTCACTGAGGAGGAGGTCAATCATTCTTCATGGGTTACTCGAAGCCATGACAGCATCGAGGCAGGAAAGGATGGAGATTGAAGATTTTGAGTTACAGGGGATCTTGAGAGATATTTGATCCGAGATGGCAGGGAATGAGATGGATATCCACTGCCGCATTCGGGCTTACAACTGTAACAAGAAACGACCTGTCCTGGTACAGTTCATTAACGAAGAGGCAGTAGATTACATACTGCAACACAAACATTTACTCAGAGGTAGCAAAAACTATTACAATGTGTATATTGACAGATACATGACAAAAGATGAACAGATAGCCCACAGGGCGAGCCGACTTCCATGACACCACTCTTCCCATTTAGGCGGAGTTACCTACCCCAGTGCTAACTCACCCTGTGTGCTACCCCATGCTAACCAGCCCACACCTGCTTCCCAGGTCACACCCTCCCCAAATCAGCCCTCCTATCCCCAGCCCTTGCTTATCTCCCCAACACCTCTACTGACCCCAATTGCATTCAAATCCTTCTGCTTCATCCCTCATTCCAAGGACCCCCCCTCATCCCCTCAACCCCCAAAACCCTCCCAGCCCTCATCTTCTCAACCCCCAAAACCCACCGAGCCCTCATCCCTCCTCAGCCCCTCTCCTTCCATGTGACCCCCTCTCCTTGCGAGGGGGTCACATGAACCCCTCGTGGGGGACAGGAGGATACCCCTCTCACCTCTTCCTCCATTTCCCTCTCCCCCCCCCCCCTACTGCCCCAGTGCCCACACCTACCCCTGAGTTCCCCCTGACTAATACAACCTCTCTCCCACTCTCACTATCCATGATCCATCCTCCCCTTTTCCCCCCACCCCCTCTATCCTTCTTCACCCCCCCCCCCCAACCTCTCAACCTCTATCTGACTCTCAACCTCATGCTACCTCTCAACCTCCCTATGCCTCTCAGACCCTCCCGAATCTTCAGACCCAGTATGACCTTTCTACCCCAGACTTACCTACCCAGGCCCTACCCCAGACCTTCCTACCTACCTTCCTAGATGCTCAGCCCCCATTCGCCTCCCAAACACCCCTCCAGACCCCATTCACCCCCAGAAACCCCCCCGGATCCCCCAGCCCCCATTCACCCCCCAGATACCCCCCAGACCCCCAGAGAAAGGGTGAACTCTAGTACCAGAGTTTCCATGAAGACTCTCAAGGTTTAGTACACCAATGCTGATGGGGTATCTAATAAAGCAGAAGAGATTAAAGAAAGAGTTAGTGAGGCAGATCCTAACATAGTTGCAATAGTGGAAACTAAAATAAATGAAATGATCTTGGATGCAATCTTTCCAGAGGTCTACCAGGTGATAAGAAAAGAGAGGACACAGAGACAGGGGAGGGAGAGTGGCACTCCTAATAAAGCGGAAATGAAAGTTTGAAGACCTGGAAAATCGGGTTACCAATGAGAGCACAAGCTTCATACATGGAACTCTGACAGCAGATGGGAGGAAGATTGTGATCTTGGTAATCTACAATCCCCCTCCGAACAGTAGAAGACCCAGGCAGGAGTATGATGACAACAACAAGGCATGCATAGATGAACTACAGAAGGCAGCAACACTAGCCCACAGAATAAGAGTGAAGCTGCTGGTCATGGGGGACCTAAATCATGGAGAGATAAATTGGGAATCAAGGAATCCCCATGGAGGGGACGAAACGTGGGGAGCAAAGTTAGTAGATGTTATAGACAGGAATTTCCTAACACAACATGTGAAGGAAGGCACAAGGGAAAGAGGAGGAGATGCACCGAGCCTATTAGACCTGATTTTCACCAAGAATGTAGAAGACATCGAGAATTTTGAACATGAAATACCTCTAGGGGCCAGCGACCACTGTGTCCTAGTCTTTGACTACATGATGGAACTTGTGACCAAGGAACAAGAGGTCTGGGACAGGAGAGTTGACTACAAGAAAGGGGACTACAGAAGAATAAGGGACTATCTAGGAGAAGTGCAGTTGAAGGAAGAAATTAGAAGAAAAACAATTCAAGATATGATGGACCTAGTCATACAGAAATGCCAAGAGGCCGAAGAAAGATTTATACCAACAGTAAAGGGAAAAAGTAAGAGGGAATATAATAACCCATGGTTTAATAGACAGTGTCAGGAAGCAAAAATGGCCAGCAGGCGGGAGAGGAGGAAGTACAGAAGACAAAGAACAGAGGACAACAGGATCACATGCAACAGAGCTAGGAACGATTACATCAACATAAGAACATCGGAAAGGAACTATGAGAACGATACTGCGATCAAAGAGAAAAAGCAACCTAAATTACTACACAGCCATATAAGAAGAAAAATGTCGGTGAACGACCAAGTAAAATAGAACGGCTAAGGAAAATACAGGAGGCATATACAGAAAGTGACAAAGAAATCTGCGAGGCACTGAATTCCACTTTCCAAGGAGTGTTCACAACCGAGCTTGAGCAGCTCCCATTGTTAGAAGAGATTACCCTAGATGAAAGACTATCAGATATAGAGGTGACAGTAGAGGTGGTAATGAAACAGTTAACAACACTGGATGCAACTAAAGCAGTAGGACCAGGCAAAGTATCACCGTCGAAACTAAAAGAGTTAGCGCAGGCCCTCAGCGTGCCTATGGCAAGGATCTTTAATGAATCACCTATGACGGAGAATTGCCCAATTGCTGGAAGAGGGCAAAGGTTGTACTGATTTTCAAGAAAGGTGATAGGGAGGAGGCACTTAATTATAGACCTGTATCACTGACAAGCATCCCCTGTAAAATACTTGAAAGAATAATTAGGCTACGACTGGTTGCACACCTGGAGAACGTTAGGTTTGTGAACAAACATCAACATGGGTTCTGGAAAGGGAAATCGTGCCTAAAAAAACTTTTTGTATTCTATGATAAAATAATGAGGATAAGACAGGACAGAGAAGGTTAAGCAGACTGCATATTTCTGGACTGCCAAAAAGCCAGAAGTACTGCACATGAAACTGTTGTTCAAATTCGAGAGGCAGGCGGTGGTAGGAGGAAAGGCCCTAACATGGATAAGGAACTACCTAACAGGAAGGCGCCAAAGAGTTACGGTAAGGGGCGAGAAGTCGGTCTGGCGATCAGTGATGAGTGGAGTACCTCAAGGATCAGTGCTGGGACCAATCCTATTTGTAATATATGTTAACTACATGTTTACATGTAGAGTCATACATGTCGATGTTCGCGGATTACGCAAAGTTGATGAGAAGAGTTGATTTATGAGGACTCCTCATAAATCTCCACAATCCTCAGCCCTCTGGATGAGGATTGTAGGATCTTCCTGGTGGACTTGAACAGGTTGCAGAGATGGTCAGAGAAATGGCTACTGGAGTTCAACAAGAGCAAAGGTAAAGTTATAGAAATGACTAGGTGATATAGACTAGGTGATAGGAGACCAAAGGGACAGTACACAATGAAGGGGAACTGCCTACCTGTGACGACGCGAGAAAGAGACCTGAGCGTGAACGTAACACCTAATCTATCTCCTGGCTGACTCCATACACAGTTTCAAGTGTAGATATGATAGAGCCCAATAGGCTCAGGAATCTCTACACAAGTTTATTGACAGTTGAGAGGCGGGACCAAAGAGCCAGAGTTCAACCCCGGCAAGCACAAATAGGTGAGTACAAATAGGTGAGTACACACACACACAGCCACACACACACACACAGCCCCACACGTGTGTGTGTGTGTGAGAGAGAGAGAGAGAGAGAGAAAGAATGTGGACAGAGAGGGGGAGAGAGGAAGGAGAGGGGGATAGAGGAAGGAGAGAGAGAGGAGATGGAGAGAGGGGAGAGGAGGAAGAGCAGGGGAGAGTGAGGGAGGAGAGAGGGACAGAAGGAGAGAGAGAGAGTGTGTGGGGAGTGGGAGTGGGGGGTGGGAGTGTACTGGATAAGTGAGACGAGGGGGTAAGAGAAGGGGGTGGAGTATGAGTGAGGTCTTATCTCATTCCACGAAAGGTGTTACTCTTTTCTAGCCTGACTGAACGTTTGTGTGTACTCACCTAATTGTGCTTGCGGGGGTTGAGCTTTGGCTCTTTGATCCCGCCTCTCAACTGTCAATCAACTGGTGTACAGATTCCTGAGCCTACCGGGCTCTATCATATCTACATTTGAAACTGTGTATGGTGTGGGGGTGTTTCTTTTTTTTGCTGTCACGACTGCAATGCGTACGTCGCCAATGTACATGTGGCAGACGCTTCACGAAGCTGTCGGAATTAGCAGAATAGAAAATACGAGAGCAACCGTACAGGGCCTGGAGCAAGGTCGAGTTAGAGTCCTTGTGGGTCTCTTCTCAGACTAGCCTCACCTGGTCCTGCTCCACGTTGGTCGTTGGAATCTCCTCAATGATGTAACACTTTAAGGGACTCCTTGGGTCCTCATCAAATTTATAGTTTAGTGACTTACAGGCAACTCGGTGTTGAAGACACTTCGAGCTGAAGGCTTGAGTAATATTGGCAGTATTCAGAAGTGGTTCAACGGAAACACCGCATAAAGCTTAACAGTAGTTTATTTACTAACTTAACCACTAATACACAGGGTGCTTGATTTACTTTAGATTGGCGTCAGCAAAGCTATGGTTGCATTAGCGAGACTCTTGACGTCTGGCTAATCGACTCGTATCCACTCGTGGAGAAACACCTAACTTAACACAGTTGACAGCCAATCACTAACACGGCAACCTAACTGCCGGTATGCAAAGGGATCACAAGAGTTCCAACCGGATACTCGGTAATGATGATATGCAATAAACACAATAATAATCACACAATAACTAAATGTGTGGTGTATGTGAAGCTCACATCCACAGACGAGTAAAATGCTGTGATACCACACAGATAAACACGCATACACCGTCGATTCACCTATAACCTGCGACAGGTATAAGAAGGTGAGAACTGTGGTTGATCCCTCAGATCAACACAGACACAATAAACAATGACAAGATCTTGTACTTACAGATGAGGTACCTTTCCTTACTCACTCACTCAGACTCGTTTATACAAGCACTCGTAGGTGGCCTGACAGCTGGTTTCGCTCGTAGACACGGAGGGTACTCGCAGTATCTTGAGATGATTTCGTGAGTAGGGCGTGCTGTATGCTTAACAGACAGACACACGCACACACACTGGCACTGGCGGTGGTGACGTCACGTAGGAGTGAGGGCGGCGGCGGCTGGCGACAGCTAGCGGCGGGCGCTCGATGTACTGAGGTACACGCTCAGGATGAGTGGCGACTGGCGGCTGCTGTGGTACACCATACAGGTACACTTATGGTAAGGTCACACACACAGGTTACTTAGGCGGCGGCACTGCCTTAGTTCACTCTAAGTCACTCACGACGATCTTTGTCACCAGGGTTACCTGATACCAGTCTGTTTCGCTCTGGAGATTTGTCACTTTAGGCTTCTAAACAATATATTCCCACTCGTGATTCTGGCGAGTGTGTGGTATATCGCAAAGACGCTGAGTTAACTTGACGGTGAGGGATAGACGGTGATCAGTCTATTGGCCGGTAGAACAGAACACGTCCTCTTTGTATGGTCTCTCTCACGTGAATGAGTTTGCAAGGGTGCCGGGCATCTCGTGGCACACAACACAAAAGGAGTTACAATTTGACCAATAGCATTGCAGCAAATGAGCGGGAACCAATCATATTAGCTCGTTCGATGAGCAGTAGCAGGAGTGACGTCATGAACACGTCATAGCTGTTATTCAACATCGCGCCGGTTGACCCCGGAGGTCAGACGCTGCTGGCGCCTTCCCCTCTCACACTCTTGCGGCACCAGCCATGTACTCACTGACCCTTTGGTGGCAAGTATGCTTAACTCCCTGCATCTACTTCCTGCCTAGACATACGGCGACCTACGTATTACGAAAGTATTCCTGGTTAAATGGGCATTCTGGAGATACCCAACATGCCAGAAAACTATCCAGGATTAAGGGAAATAGGCTTTGTGCACAAGATCAGTGCACTGCAATGAGCCATTGAAGTCAGCTGTGGGAGGATCTTGGGAGACATACTCCCACATCACCTCCCAACAAAGATCGAGCTCCACAGCGTGGCGCTCGTTCCAACTCACACCGCTGACAACATGTGCACAAACTGAGTGCACTTAGCACGGCCGGGTCCAGCGGACCCCGTTTTCTATACAGCTAGGCGAGGCGGGGCCTCGTCTAGACTATTCTCTTCTGGTAAGTGAGGAATTTCTTCATTCACCGGATCACATGTGGCTATCTGTTCAGGTTTTGAGCAGGCACTGTGGTTGGACGTAGCTCCAGGTCTGGGTCGGCTCAACGCCTCGAAACCCTGAGTGGCGCTGGTCTGTCCACTGCCTCTCTCCACCTGTGTCCTGCCTGAAACATCAGAGACACACTGGGAACCAGTGTCCAGTGATGCGCGTTGCGTTTCCTTGCTCATGTCTCCGTCGTTCGACGTCTCGTAATCACCCCTGACCTACTCAACCAGTCAGCACCTACGTTGTCGGCTCCCTTTATGTAAACCACGCGGAATGTGAACTGTTGAAGGAACAACACCCAGCGCATTATTCTAGGGTTAGCGTTTTTAAGCGTACCGATGTGGCTGAGGTTGGTTATCTACTTGAAACGTGAAACGCTTACCATAGAGATACTGGTAGAATTTCTTACTCCCACGACAGCAGCAGGAGTTCAGAACCCATGGTGAAACTCCGTCTGGACAAACTGCTTTGTTCTTACTTAGCTCCTTGAGCATTTTTTCCACTTCGTCTCTAGACATCTCAATGTGCTCTATGTTGTTCTTTGGAATTCTTATTGTGTCTGGTTCACTGAAGATTTCATTTTGTACAAACACACTTTGGAACTTTTCGTTTAATGTTTCACACATTTCCTTTTCATTTTCCGTGAATCTATTTCCCATTTTCAACCTCTGAATATTATCCTTTACCTGCAATTTGTTGTTTATGAATTTATAGAATAGACCTGGTTCTGTTTTACATTTGTCTGCAATCCCTTTTTCAAAATTACTTTCTGCCTCTCTCCTCACTGCCGTGTAGTTGTTTCTCGCATCTTTGTATCGCTAGTATGTTTGGGGATTTGGCCTCTTCCTGTATTGATTCCATATTTGTGTCTTTTGGTCTCTGGCTCTCTCGCTATTTCTGTTGAACCAATCTGTTTTCCTAGTTCTGCATCTCTGTTTTGGTATAAACATTTTCTGTGCCTTTATTATTTCACAAAACCTGACATGCATCTCATTCACTTCCTTAGCCTAGCAACTAGTGTGTGTGTGTGTGTGTGTGTGTGTGTGTGTGTGTGTGTGAGTGTGTGTGGTGTGTGTGTGTGTGTGTGGTGTGTGTGTGTGTGTGTGTGTGTGTACTCCCCTATTTGTACTCACCTATTTGTGCTTGCGGGGGTTGAGCTTTGGCTCTTTGGTCCCGCCTCTCAACTGTCAATCAACTGGTGTACAGATTCCCGAGCCAACTTGGCTCTATCATATCTACCCTTGAAACTGTGTATGGAGTCAGCTCCACCACACTCACTGCCTAATGCATTCCATCCGTTAATACTCTGACACTTAAAAGTTCCTTCTAACGTCTCTGTGGCTCATGTGGGTACTCAGTTTCTCCACCTGTGTCCCCTTGTTCGCGTCCCCCCAGTGTTTGAATAGTTTGTCCTTGTCTACCCGGTCGATTCCTCTGAGGATTTGTAGGTTGTGATCATATCTCCCCTTACTCTTCTGTCTTCCAGTGTCGTAAGGTGCATTTCCCGCAGCCTCTTTCCTCGTAACTCATGCCTCTTAGTTCTGGGACTAGTCTAGTGGCATACCTTTGGACTTTTTCCAGCTCTCGTCTTGTGCTTGACAAGGTACGGGCTTCCTGTCGGGGCTGGCATACTCCAGGATTGGTCTTACAATGTGGTGTACAAGATTCTGAATGATTCCTTACACACAGGTTCCTGAACGCTGTTCTGATGTTAGCCAGCCTCGCATATGCCGCAGATGTTATCCTTTTTATGTGGGCTTCAGGAGACAGGTTTTGGTGTGATATCAACTCCTAGATCTTTCTCTCTGTCCGTTTCATTAAGTACTTCATCTCCTAATTCTGTATCCTGTGTCTGGCCTCCTGTTTCCACTGCCTAGTTTCATTACTTTACTTTGCATTTACTCGGGTTGAACTTCAACAGCCATTTGTTGGACCATTCACTCAGTCAGTCTGTCTAGGTCGTCTTGTAGCCTCCTACTATCGTCCTCGGTTTCAATCCTCCTCATAATTTTTGCATCATCGGCAATCATTGAGAGAAACGATTCTATACCCTCTGGGAGATCATTTACATATATCAGAAACAGTATAGGTCCAAGGACTGACCCCTGCGGGAATCCACTCGTAACGTCTCGCCAATCTGAGACCTCACCCCTCACACGGACTCTTTGTCTCCTGTTGCTTAGGTACTCCTGTATCCAACGGAAGTACCTCCCTTTCACTCCAGCCTGCATCTCCAGCTTTTTCACTAGCCCTTGTTGGCACTGTATCAAAGGTTTCCTTTCTGACAATCCAAAAATATGCGTCTGCCCACCCTTCTCTTTCTTGCCTTATTTTTGTTGCCTGGTCATAGAATTCAAGTACCCTGTGAGGCAGGACCCTGCCATCCCTGAATCCATGTTGGTGGCTGTGTTACAAAGTTCTTTCGCTCCAGGTGCCTCCACTAGCTTTCTTCGCACAATCTTCTCCATCAGCTTGCATGGTATACAGGTTAGGGACACTGGCCTGTAATTCAGTGCCTCCTGTCTATCCCCTTTCTTGTGTGTGTGTGTGTGTGTGTGTGTGTGTGTGGTGTGTGTGGTGTACTCACCTAGTTGTGCTTGCGGGGGTTGAGCTCTGGCTCTTTGGTCCCGCCTCTCAACCGTCAATCAACAGGTGTACAGTTTCCTGAGGCCCATGGGCTCTATCATATCTACACTTGAAACTATGTATGGAGTCAGCTCCAACACCACATCGCTTCTGAATGCATTCCATTTGTCAACCAACCACTCTGACACTAAAAAAGTTCTTTCCAATATCTCTGTGGCTCTATTTGGGCACTCAGTTTCCACCTGTGTCCCCTAGTGCGTGTGCCCCTTGTGTTAAAACAGCCTGTCTTTATCAACCCTGTCGATTCCCCTGAGAATCTTGAATGTGGTGATCATGTCCCCCCTAACTTCTTCTGTCTTCCAACGAAGTGAGTTTCAATTCCTGCAGTCGCTCCTCGTAGCTCATACCTCTCAGCTCGGGTACTAGTCTGGTGGCAAACCAATTTGATGTTGTTCCAGTTTAGTCTTATGCTTGACTAGATAGGGACTCCATGCTGGAGCCGCATACTCCAGGATTGGTCTGACATATGTGGTATATAATGTTCTGAAAGATTCCTTACACGAGTTTCTAAAGGCCGTTCTTATGTTAGCCAACCTGGCATATGCTGCTGATGTTATCCTTTTGATATGAGCTTCAGGGGACAGGTCTGGCATGATATCAACCCCCAGGTCTTTCTCTCTCTCTGACTCTTGAAGTATTTCATCTCCCAAATGGTACCTTGTATCTGGTCTCCTGCTTCCTACCCCTATCTTCATTACATTACATTTGCTTGGGTTAAACTCTAACAGCCTGGCATATGTTGTGAGTGTGTGTGCGTGTGTGTGTGTGTGTGTGTGTGTGTGTGTGTGTGTAGTGTGTGTGTGTGTGCTGTGTGTGTGTGTGTGTGTGTGTGTGTGTAGAGGTGTGTGTGTGATGTGTGTGTGTGTTGTGTGTGTGTGTGTGTGGTGTGTGTGTGTGTGTGTGTGTGTGTGTGTGTGTGTGGTGTGTGTGTGTGTGTGTGTGTGCGTGTGCGTGTGCTGTGTGTGTGTGTGTGTGTACTCCACCTATTTGTACTCACCTATTTGGTGCTTGCGGGGGTTGAGCTTTGGCTCTTTGGTCTCGCCTCTCAACTGTCAATCAACTGGTGTACAGATTTCTGAGCCTACTGGCACTATCATATTACATTTAAAACTGTGTATGGAGTCAGCCTCCACCAACATCACTGCCTTAATGCATTCCATCCGTTGACTACTCTGACACTGAAAAAGTTCCTTCTAACGTCTCTGTGGCTCATGTGGGTACCCGAGTTTCCACCTGGTCCCCTTGTTCGCGTCCCACCAGTGTTGAATAGTTTATCCTTGTTTACCCGTCGATTCCTCTGAGGATTTTGTAGGTTGTGATCATGTCTACCCCTTACTCTTCTGTCTTCCAGTGTCGTAAGGTGCATTTCCCGCAGCCTTTCTTCGTAACTCATGCCTCTTAGTTCTGGGACTAGTCTAGTGGCATACCTTTGGACTTTTTCCAGCTTCGTCTTGTGCTTGACAAGGTACGGGCCTCCATGCTGGGGCTGCATACTCCAAGGATTGGTCTTACATATGTGGTGTACAAGATTCTGAATGATTCCTTCACACAGGTTCCTGAACGCTGTTCTGATGTTAGCCAGCCTCGCATATGCCGCAGATGTTATCCTTTTATGTGGGCTTCAGGAGACAGGTTTGGTGTGATATCCAACTCCTAGATCTTTCTCTCTGTCCGTTTCATTAAGTACTTCATCTCCTAATTCTGATATCCTGTGTCTGGCCTCCTGTTTCCACTGCCTAGTTTCATTACTTTACTTTGCATTTACTCGGGTTGAACTTCAACAGCCATTT
>WNGS01167372.1:27559965-27567465 GCA_020271785.1 Procambarus virginalis | reverse complement strand
TACTACTAATATATAATAATCACAGGAAATGAATTATAGTCACAGTAAATTCCTTAATGAATTGTGTGCTTGCACACACCCACACATAGATATATATGTAAACTGATACTGTGAGTACTCTGGGTAGCCTCACCACACACTGTGCTCTCTGTGACTTAGACTCAGGTGAGTCTTGCTCACGACATATAAAATATTCTGACAAGAAAATGTATAGCTAACTAAAGGGGAAATGGGAGGGTAACTGTAAACACCTACTTCACCTATCCTAGGATGACAGTTGGGTTGTAGCTCCTGGTCCAGGCTCTCGCCTCGTACACCCTCCAGAAACACAAGCCAACGCCTTAGGATTTTCGTGTCTCGCCGCTTTCTGTACACTGCAGGTCCGTGCTTCTCCTCCGGTTCGTTGCAGGGTTGAAGTCGGTCTCCTGGCCGTCAACTTTCCCCCCAACTACGGCAGCCAGCCTACGTCTCGGCGGTCGTCGTAAGTTTCCCAATTAGTCCCTTGTCACTGTACTCCTAGAGGAACTGCCTCTCACCACTACGATGTCACTGTGAAGTTATCAGCCGTCCCAGACGATACTGCTTAAGCTCCACACGCACAGCACCCGACTTCAGAGCACTTGAAGCTCACTATACTGTCAATTCCCTCGTCGTCTAGGTATGTCACTAGGTATTTGGGAAGACTTCTCGACGTGCTTGCATCCAACTGTTGACTCGTAGAGTTCCACGAAGGTTGGGTTACTGTCAAACTTGACATGATCGAGGATCACACGTTCAACCTGGTTGACAAGGCGGTCAACCCGGTTCGCTCACGGCAGAATGGCCCAGCCACTAAACTGTCTCCTATTCTGGTGAACCGTCAAGGACGTTGCACGCGTCAGTGCCCGGCCCACTTCTTGCAACGCACCTGTCCCTGAGCACTTGTTGCTCAATATTCTGTCAATTCCTTATCTGAGCCACATCTGGGTTGCAGGAAGACCTCACAGAGTGCGCGCTCACAACAGGAGACGCTTATATCCACCGGAGCTCGGTAATCCGTCACTCAGACAGGATGACCGGTCGCACATCCTGCCTCTCGGACGCGTCGTGTGAGACTGATAGTGGGAAAGCGCCGCTACGGCTGGACTCCCCCCCGCCTATGTGACGTCACTTTTTCCAAAGTAGGTTTTCATTGGCTCCCAGTGCCACGTCGCTGACGGTGACCAATCTGGCGACACTGACGTCACACAGTTTTGGCGGAAGAACAGACTCGCCAGCGCCATTTTGGCTCCCTAAAGGGCCTATCCCACAGGCCAAAATACTATACTTTCACAAATTTCTCGGCTCAGCGAGAATACTATTCTCTCCCACATATGTTCAATTGATGCCCGCAAAGTAGAGAACGCTCAGGAATAGTGGACATGACTCTTACAGCAGGCGTGGGAGAATTAGAAGAGGGGAACACCGTCACAATATGTATATATATATATATATATATATATATATATATATATATATATATATATATATATATTTATATATATATATATATATATATATATATATATATATATATATATATATATATATATATATATATTGACATATATATTGATATATATATTATATATATATCACATATATAAACTCACACCTTAGAAGTGACTCGAACCCATACTCCCAGGAGCAACACAACTGGTATGTACAGGGACGCCTTAAACCACTTGACCATCACAACCGGACATAAGGAAGTGATAGCCGAGGCTATATGAACCATTTCCCCGCCGGCACTCGGATGGTAATCTTGGGCATAGCATTTTATCAAATCACCTCATTTTTTGGGGCAACACGTGAGGAACACAAATGCATTGAGCTGGATCTCAACTTTCCCTGCAAGCATGATTAGGTTAGTAGACAGGATCGTGCTGCGTGTGGCGGCGTTCGTCAGGGCCGCTGAACGACGAGATGGAAAAACAAAGTAAGCGCGGACACACACCTGAGGAGATGGACCCAATAAGTTGTTCCTTTGTGTCGCTACGTACGGCGCCCGACCCTTCCGGTCACCCTTTGCACCTTCCCTCTCCCTACTCTCTCCCCTTCCTTTCATATCCACACCCCGTCCTCCTCTCACCCCTCGTCCATCTCCCCATTATTTCCTTTTCCCTACCCACCCCAATATTTGTAACCATATTCACATGTATACCGACAGAATTGTTTGTTTTGGTTACATTCATTAGTAAGAGAGGTTAGGATAAGGACTTTGTGATGTTTACATCGTAACAGCTGATCATGCGTCTGGACTTCGATCATCACAAGGTGACTGGTGCAGCTGCGAGACTGGCACTGTTAGCTCACCTGCAGCTGACTGGTACAGTTTCAAGACTGGCACTGTTAGCTCACCTGCAGCTGATTGGTTGAGACATCCATAATTACTGTAATCTCACAGAAGTTGTTTGGGCGGAGACTACATGACTGTCAGTATTACCTTACCTTGAACAACTTTTATAATCTTACTCAGCTTAGAGAAATCATTTGAAAAAGTGAGACCTTCTCAAATGTTGCAAGAACAACTTGTCGTTGAAGGTGTGGCTCTGTAGAGGTGAGGGCTATGGATTTAACTAGCATTTCCTCTTTACATCAACAGCGTGATGTGCTTAAAAAATATATAAATTAAAAACAATAAAAATAAATAAGTGGCTTAAAGTTTCTTGGTTTCTTCAACTTTATCAGCTAACGCCTTCAAGCAATTGAGAATCGATTTCTAAAAAGATCTGTTAACGTATTGAAATGAAGCAGCAACGAAATGCAAGTCTCTTGTGTTTCTTATGGTCTTCAGAATGTGTTTCTAAAGGAAGCAACACACTCTCAACATCTCTATAGAGAGGAGGTCTGCCAGTGTGAGTACAATCGTGGTGTTCAACACTCTGTGTCTGCCATATTTCCAGGTAGCAGGGCAACTGGATTTGGCCGCTATTGGGTCGGGTCTGCATTGCTGGGTTTCCCTATGTGCTGAGCTGCGGGTTGGAATGAGACTTCTCAACACGGTGACATTGACTTCTTCATGCGTTGCGTTCTTTACCTGTTATCAACAGCACATGGGCCCCCCTTGAGGCCTTATTAGTACGTTAGTATATTGTCGCACCTGCTTCTGTGCGAACAGTGGTGTTCATGAGTGTGTGTGTATTTATTTACTATTTGTGCCTGCAGAATCGAGCTATTAGTTGTTGAACTCCGCCATTCTAACCCCTATATATTTTTCCCTCTATTATGATAACTACATATTTTTCTCTCTAATAAATACCCACACATTCCTATGAGAGCAGCCCGTAGCAGCTGTCTAACTCCCAGGTACCTATTTACTGCTAGATAAACAGGTGCATCAGGTGAAAGACACTCTGTTTATTTGATTCCGCAAATTCCGGGAAACGTTCCAGGGCTCTTAGGACTGCTACCCCTGACCACTGTTCACTCAGCCATGAGGCCCCTATAAGTCATGTGGGCCCCTGTAGTTCTACTCAACTAGTTGTGCTTGCAGGGGTTGAGCTATGGCTCTTTGGTCCCGCCTGTCAACTGTCAATCAACAGGTGTACAGATTCCTGAGCCTACTGGGCTCCATCATATCTACATTTGAAACGTGTATGGAGTCTGCCTCCACCACATCACTGCCTAATGCATTCCATTTACTAACTACTCTAGCACTGAATAAGTTCCTTCAAATTTCTCTGTGGCTCATTTGGGTACTCAGCTTGTGCGGACCTGCGGTCCGAGTCGGGACCCTAGGTCCTGACTGGTTTGGAGTTTTTTAATTATAAGTTTCTCAAATAAAATGATATGCTATGTAAGGACCTTTTATTCATCACACAAGACATTTGTGCAGTAGTGAGATTCCCTTTGATAGCTGTGCACGTGTCGTTGAAAAATTAAAAGTGTAAAGTTGTTTAGGAGAGCTATTTTAGTCGAGAAATGTTACAAAATTGTGTTTATTGACTAGTGAGAGCCCGTAGCAAGTATGGTGTGAGATAATGCAGACCTTAACCTAGTCAAGCGATAGACAGACAGACTGACAGACAACAACAATAGGTAGTGACCCTCGCGCCTATTTGATTTGATAGATGAAAAAATGAAGACTAGTAGTCCTTGTTTTTTAAGATGAAAAAAAACTTTTAACTATAAAAATGTTTGACTGAGTGACTGACTGCTTTTCTGGTCAGGTCTGCAGGTCTGCAAGAAATAATAGTAATGTAGGTATGGAACATGTCTCCTCAGCTCTTCTATCTTCCACAAAGCCTTTCCTCCTATCTCAACTCTATTAGTTCATGCTCTCGTGTTTAACTTTTTGTTAAAACTAAATCTACACACGCGTTACGAAATGTGAAAAAAATCTTACATTATGCTGTGTTATCAGTGCTTGAATAAAATTATTAAGAGTGCTAGGCTACTGTTGCGCACAGTCATCTCGCTAAGGTGGGTCGGTGACAGAACTGTCAAAATGATGTACCTTGCATACATCAGATCTCTGGTGGATTATGCTGCACCTCTGCTTGTTTTGATGACTGAAAGGACTTTGATGATACGAACAGTAATTGGTGACATTGTGCATATTCTCAAAACATAGTTTCTGCAAACAAACAAAAAATAACAGTAAATTAGATGCGCGCTGTGATTTGAAAACAGAAGATATGTGATATGTGGGTTATTGTGTGGACTCAGGAGATATGATCACCACATATAAGTTTCGCAAAGAAAATGATAAGCTAGGAAAGGTCCATATATTTAACACACAAGACATCCATGCAGTAGTGAGATTCCCTTTGATGGCTGTGCACGTGTCAATGAAAAAATAAAGTGTAAAGATGTTTCAGAGTGGTATTTTAGTCGAGAAATTATACAAAATTGTGTTTATTGTCTAGTGAGAGGAGGAACAAGAGACCACGAGGTAAATGTCGTGATCACACAGTTAACAAAAAATATTAGAATTTGTAAGTATGTAGTGATCACATCTCCCCAAACTCTTCTGTGCATATTTCACAATTATATAATAAGAGATGTAATTGAGCTGGACTAAGTCTCACTTTACTTTTCATAATGTTATTTGGATTGCAGAAAAGATGATGAGTTCCATGTTACGTTACGTTAGGTTACGTTACATTGTGTTGCAGAGGGCTAAAACTGTCACACTGTCAGCAGTCTCTGTTTTTTTTTCTGCTGGATCGAACGATCACTAATGGCTGATGAGCGCGAAGGACTATGGTGAGTGAAAACTCCCGCTATGGAAAGACACAAGGTCAGACCCTAACGAGACGGAATGAGTAGACACACATACATTTTCAAATGTTATTTATTTGGATAGAAGAAAGTTTGACTGTGTTACAAGAACTGAAAACCGACAGACATAAGCCAGAGCTATTTCACTATCGACTCATTCGGTCTGTTTACATTTGGATAATGTAGGTCTGAGTTCAAGGCTGTGAGACGGCCTTGAACTCGTGGATAATGAACAAGTCAATTTAATAATAGTATCAAGACTATGTTTTTTCCGCATTGTCTTATATATGTTTACTTTGATTGGAATTTGTATGTGGGGAACATTGCTCACCTAAGGGATAGAGAATGAACGGTGCGTGGCGTTGTGTGTTACAAGGTCTGCAGTAACGGTGTAGGAAGAAGAGGTGAAGGAGATTGAGAAAACACGCTTACATTTCAATGATATTTATTGGGACAGCCGATGTTGTGATCACAGTTAACAAAATTTGTAGGTAGTGATCACGTCTCACGCGTCGATGTGCAGACTTATTTTGAATTTTCTAACTGGCGCGTCATGATTGTAACTTGATTAGCTAAAATGAATTGAGGGTTCAGTCCTTGACCCTTTGTGCCCTGCCCATATGACTGCCTTGTGAGAGATTGGACTGTTTAGCAACACGTAGGTACTTCTTGACGCATTGTGTAACCCCCACATATAATGTAGAGAGAGAGAGAGAGAGAGAGAGAGAGAGAGAGAGAGAGAGAGAGAGAGAGAGAGAGAGAGAGAGAGAGAGAGAGAGTAACCACTGACTGCTATGTGTATCCCATGCAGTTGTGTTTACAAAAAAAATTATGATTTGTTATAATAATAAGATTGAAGACCGCCTTATGACTCTCGTTACTCTTAAAAAAATGCTATTTGAGCAAAGAATGATGTTACCATGTGGGTCACGTTACGATACAGCTTACACATACTAACAGAAATAATACTAAAGGCTTTGCACAGAACATCCGTTCGGGAAGGGTGAAGTGATGCTTGATGGTTTGGGCTTGGAAGGGGGGTGGGAAGGGTTTGGGTTTGGTGAGGGTGGATGGGGTGAGAGTAAGGTCATCGCAGTACCTTGCCCATCTCACTACGGCTCAAACCAGCACGAAGGTTTGACTCTAACAAGACGGATTGATGTTTCACTCATTCAGGAGACTTGAACATTCTGTGACATTGTCTTGCTATGATAACGTCGTTGTGTGTGTTACAGAGCGCTAAAACTGACACACAGTAATATTATATGGTATGAGATGTAAAGGAGATGGACTAAGTCATACTTTCATAATACTATTTGGACTGTAGAAAGATGATTTGAGTTACGTTACATTGTGTTACAGAGGGCTAAAAACTGATACACAGTAATATTTGATATGAGATACTATTTTTCCACCCACTATGCTAACACCAGTCTCTGTTTTTTTCTATCTAGAATTTATAGGTGGTGAACACGTCTCCCCAAACTCATCTGTGCTTATTTCACAATTATATAATAAGAGATGTAATTGAGCTGGACTAAGTCTCACTTTACTTTTCATAATGTTATTTGGACTGCTGAAAAGATGATGATTTCCACGTTACGTTACATTGTGTTACAGAGCGCTAAAACTGACACACAGTAATATTTGATAAGAGATGTAATTGAGCTGGACTAAGTCATACTTTCATAATGTTATTTAGACTGTAAAAAGTTGATTTGAGTTACGTTACAATGTGTTACAGAGCGCTAAAACTGTCTCACTGTCGACAGTCTCTGTTAATAATAGTATCAAGACTATGTTTTCTCATTGACTTATATATGTTTACTTTGCTTGGAATTTGTATGTGGGGAACATTGCTCGCCTAATGGATAGAGAATGAACGGTGCATGATGTTGTGTGTTACAAGGTCTGCAGTAACGGTGTAGGAAGAAGAGGTGATAAAGATTGAGAAAAACACGCTTACATTTCAATGATATTTATTGGGACAGCTGATGTTGGGATCACAGTTAACAAAATTTGTAGGTAGTGATCACGACTCACGCGTCAATGAATGGGTGACACTGCGCGGTCAGCTGGTACGCCAGACGTGCTAACCAGTCAGAATTGACAGATGCTAACGAGTCAAGGTCAAGGGCTTCTGAGCTGTCGTCTGCATGAATGTAACTTGTTTAGCTAAAATGAATTGAGGGTTCAGTCCTTGACCCATATGACTGCCTTGTGTGAGATTGGATTGTTTAGCATCACGTCGGTAGT
>WNGS01167372.1:27532243-27542444 GCA_020271785.1 Procambarus virginalis | reverse complement strand
GTTTTCTCTCTCTCTCTCCCTCCCTCCTCTCTCTCTCTCTCTCTCTACTCTCTCTCTCCTCTCTCTCGCTCTCTCTCCTCTCTCTCTCTCCTCTCTCTCTCTCTCATCTATCTCCTCTCCATCTCTCTCTCCTATCTTACTCTCTCTTGACCAGGGACAAAATGGCAGGAGGACGCAACAGGGACACAGGGAATAGTCAAAGTGACCAAACGAAGGAAATGTTAACCCAAGTCTGGAGGAATCAGGAGGGAAATACATGAAATGAGGATTACAATTAACAACCTGCAAAGTGAGCTGACATCACCAAGGGAGGAGATCAAATCCCTCATAGAGAAAAATAAAGAGATTGAGCATCAGACTATCATCCAAGGGAAGTTGGGAATGTTACATTGGAAGTGAAATGCCTCTGTACCTGAAAAAAAAGAGAGAGCAAAGAGAACGAGAGAGAGGGAGGGTGTTGTGTGTGTCTGTGCGTGTGATGGGGGGTTTAAGAGGTTATGTGAAGTTTGGGGGTTATGGGGGTTATGTGAAGTTTTGACTAGCAGATTAATAGCATACTACTACTTCATTATTGTCTTATATGTTTACCTCGATAGCGTTGTAATGCTTGGAAATTGTATGTGCGGATTCCGTTTCCCTCTTACTGCACATAATAATGGATGCTGTAAAGTATTTTTATGGAACGTGTCTCTTCTTATTCTTACCCCTTTTTAAAAACTAAATGTAATAACCAAGCTACGTTTGCCTTCTCTCTCTTTCTCAATATGGATGAGGGTTGGTGTGGGTTATTTGTGTGGACTCGGGAGATATGATCACCACATATAAGTTTCTCAAAAAAATGATATGCTATGTACGGAAGTTTTATTTATCACACAAGACATCCGTGCAGTAGTGAGATTCCCTTTGATAGCTGTGCACGTGTCGATGAAAAATTAAAAGTGTAAAGATGTTTGGGAGAGCTATTTTAGTCGTGAAATGTTACAAAATTGTGTTTATTGACTAGTGAGAGCCCGTAGCAAGTATGGTGTGAGATATTGCAGTCCTTAACCTAGTCAAGCGATAGACAGACAGACTGACAGACAACAACAATTGGTAGTGACCCTCGCGCCTATTTGATTTGATAGAAGAAAAAATGAAGACTAGTAGTCCCTGTTTTTTAAGATGAAAAACTTTTAACTATAAAAATGTTTGACTGAGTGACTGACTGACTGCTTTTCTGGTCAGGTCTGCAGGTCTGCAAGAAATAATAGTAATGTAGGTATGGAACATGTCTCCTCAGCTCTTCTATCTTCCACAAAGCCTTTCCTCCTATCTCAACCCTATTAGTTCATGCTCTCGTGTTTCACTTTTTGTTAAAACTAAATCTACACACGCGTTATGAAATGTGAAAAAAATCTTACATTATGCTATGTTATCAGTGCTTGAATAAAATTATTAAGAGTGCTAGGCTACTGTTGCGCACAGTCATCTCGCTAAGGTGGGTCGGTGTCGGAATTGTCAAAATGGTGTACCTTGCATACATCAGATCTTTAGTGGATTATGCAGCACCTCTGCTTGTTTGATGACTGAAAGGACTTTGATGATACGAATAGTAATGGCTGACAATGGATGATGATAGTAATATTTTAAGATTAGGAAACTTTGAGCTAAACTAAATAATCTCACATGAAGTGATCCCACGTTCAGTAAACACTTACTGAGTTGTAAACTGAATGACTAAGACACCCAATAAGTTGTTGTTGTTGATGATGATGATAGTAGTATTTTAAGATAGGAAACTTTGAACTAAACTAAATAATTACATATGAAGTGATTCCCACCTTCAGTAAACACTTACTGAGTTGTAAACTGAATGTCTAAGACAGCCAGTAAGTTGTTGTGATGATGGTAGTATTTAATTTAAGATGGAAAACTTTAAACTAAACTAAATAATCACACATGAAGTGATTCCCACCTTCAGTAAACACTTACTGAGTTGTAAACTGAATGTCTAAGACACCCAGTAAGTTGTTGTTGATGATGATGATAGTAATATTTTAAGATTAGGAAACTTTGAACTAAACTAAATAATCTCACATGAAGTGATTCCCACGTTCAGTAAACACTTACTGAGTTGTAAACTGAATGTCTAAGACACCCAATACGTTGTTGATGATGATGATGATAGTAGTATTTAATTGAAGATGAAAAACTTTAAACTAAAATGAACTCACATGAAGAAATGTATGTAGCGAACATGTCTCCTCAGCTCTTTTATCTTCCGCAAAGCCTTTCCTCCTATTTCAACCCTATTAGTTCATGTTCTCGTGTTTCACTTTTTGTTAAAACTAAATCTTCAACAAGATCCTGTAGATCTGAGGCAAAGTGAAATTGACACTGCTTAATTAGAAACTGTACTTATGGTCGGTCTCGAACCCATTGTCGATAGGCCGACTTATATTGAATTTTGTAACTAGCTGATTAAGATTGTAACTTCCTTAACTAAATGAATTGTGGGGTTTAGTCCCTGAGCCTATTATGTGCCTCTGTAACCCTTTCTAATACCGCTCAGAAGATGTGTATGGGTGCATAATAAATGAACTAAACTGTCACATATCAATATGATATTCGGATAACAGACAGAAAGTTGCTCGTTACTCTTAAAATGTTATTTGGGAAAAGAACGATGTTACCATGTTGGTCACGTTACATTAATGATATTTGGGCAAAGAAGGATGCCATCATGTTGGTCGAGTTACCTTACAAGGTTATAAGGGTGATAGTGATGGAGGCTCGAAAATTGACATTAGTCTTCCATCCACTGATGAGCTGTTAGTCTAAGAAATGAAAAAAGATACGTGAACAGCGGCAGTAGGAGAAAGGAATTGATGTTACTTTTCCCCAACTATTACATGATCTGAATAGAGAGAGAGAGAGTAACCACTGACTGTTATATGTATCCCATGCAGTTGTGTTTACAAAAAAAATTATGATTTGTTATAATAATAAGATTGAAGACCGTCTTATGACTCTCGTTACTCTTAAAAAAATGATATTTGGCAAAGAATGATGTTACCATGTGGGTCACGTTACGATACAGCTTACACATATTAACAGAAATAATGCTAAAGGCTTTGCACAGAACATCCGGTCTGGGAAGGGTGAAGTGATGCTTGATGGTATGGGCTTGGAAGGGGGGTGGGAGGGGGTTGGGGTTTGGTTGGGTGGATGGGGTGAGGGTAAGGTCATCCCAGTACCTCGCCCATCTCACTACGCCTCAACCAGCGCGAAGGTTAGACCCTAACGTGACGGATTGATGTTTCCCTCATTGAGTAAAACGCGTTACGGAACAATATAATGTTATTTGGACTGCAGAAAGATGATTTGCGTTACGTTACATTGTGTTACAGAGCGCTAAAACTGACACCGAGTAATATTTGATATGAGATGTAATGGAGATGGACTAAGACATACTTTCATAATGCTATCTGGACTGTAGAAAATTGATTTGCGTTACGTTACATTGTGTTACAGAGGGATAAGTCTTACTTTCATAATGTTATTTGGACTGTAGAAAGTTGATTTGCTTTAGGTTACATTGTGTTACAGAGCGCTAAAACTGTTACACAGTAATATTTGATATGAGATGTAATGGAGATGGACTAAGTCATACTTTCATAATGCTATTTGGACTGCAGAAAGATGATTTGAGTTACGTTACATTGTGTTACAGAGGGCTAAAACTGTCACACAGAAATATTTGATATGAGATGTAATGGAGATGGACTAAGTCATACTTTCATAATGCTATTTGTACTGTAGAAAGTTGATTCGCGTTACGTTACATTGTGTTACAGTGATAAGTCTTACTTTCAGAGACGGAATGAGTAGACACGCATACATTTTCAAATGTTATTTATTTGGATAGTAGAAACTTTGACTGTGTTACAAGAACTGAAAACAGACAGACATAAGCCAGAGCTATTTCACTATCGACTCACTCGGTCTGTTTACATTTGGATAATGTAAGTCCGAGTTCAAGGCTGTGAGACGGCCTTGAACTCGTGGATCATGAACAAGTCAATTAATAATAGTATCAAGACTATGTTTTTCCGCATTGTCTTATATATGTTCACTTTGCTTGGAATTTGTATGTGGGGAAATTGCTCACCTAAGGGATAGAGAATGAACAGTGCGTGACGTTGTGTGTTACAAGGTCTGCAGTAACGGTGTAGGAAGAAGAGGTGATGGAGATTGAGAAAACACGCTTACATTTCAATGATATTTATTGGGACAGCCGATGTTGGGATCACAGTTAACAAAATTTGTAGGTAGTGATCACGTTTCACGCGTCGATGTGCAGTCTTATTTTGAATTTTCTAACTGGCGCGTCATGATTGTAACTTGATTAGCTAAAATGAATTAAGGGTCGACATGATTGTAACTTGTTTAGCTAAAATGAATTGAGGGTTCAGTCCTTGACCCTTTATGCGTCCTGCCATATGACTGCCTTGCGTGAGATTGGATTGTTTAGCATCACGTAGGTAGTTCTTGACACTTGTGCAACCCCACATATAATGTAGAGAGAGAGAGAGAAGAGAGAGAGAGAGAGAGAGAGAGAGAGAGAGAGAGAGGAGAGAGAGAGAGAGAGAGAGAGAGAGAGAGAGAGAGAGAGAGAGGGATGGATGGATGGATGGAGGGTGGATGGATGGATGGTACATCCATTACCGCCACTCCCCACAGTGCGAGGGGGACGGTAAGTGGAATAGTGAGGCCCGCTGCTGCTGGTAGCTACATCTCCCTTTCCTTAACGAAACCGCATTGGGTAGGAGGAAGTAATGGCAGTCATTGCGCACCCTCTGGAGGAGGAGATAAGATCGCCAGTTACAAGGAAATACTCTCAGTTTAGCTCTGAGCAGTGGGGCAGTACACTCACACACCCTCTCTGTGGTCTTTGAAAAACGCGTAAGGGTAAGTGGCTAATGGTCTACATCCGTCCTGGACTGTCCCCTTCCATGCATTTGATACATAAAACAGACCTTCTCCGCCAACTGGTACATCTTAAGAGACTCTGCTCTCCCACCCTCCTCCTCCACACTTCCTGCCTTGTATGGCCGAACTATGTCCCTCATGGATCATCACCAAACACAGCTGCATAGGTCGAAGAAAATAAACTTGAAAAAACGATTAAGGCGAATGCTGCACATCCACAAGAGGTTGCTCTCTCACATCAACACATCCGACCTCCTGTAGAGGGAACTAATGGACGTCATGGATCACCAACAGCTGCATTGGGTGAGAAAAAGTTAAAAATAATGACTCCACCTGTTCCCTCACTTTTCCCTCCTTCTCTCATCTTAACTCCCTGCTCCCTCTCAGGTACGGGAGGGTCCCCCCTCCCTCCACAACATAACCTACATACTCCTCCTCCCTACATGTCTGCATACCAAGCACATAGCTTCCATCCCCTACCCATGACACTCTCTCAAGTGACGCCAGGCCGAATGCCAGGCGTCAAAAACCACAAACCACAAATGACCCTAAACACTCTCCAGCCAGAGGGGAAGCCCCCTCACTCCCCCCCACCCTCCCTCCTCCCCTCTCCCCCATCAACATATGTTGGGACCCCCTCTCACATACACTCACATACACTCAGCCTCTACATATCAATACATAGTCATTTTTTAATCAAAACTATTATCTACACATGGGATTAAGTCTACGGAAAACAAACATACATATTCATTTACTCTTCTACTCATATCCAACATATTCCTCACTCTAGCACATACCACATATCCCCACATACTCTTCCACCCCCCAAACAACATGACCCCTCCATCTTCCCTGACCGCATAACTCAACACCGGACACTTACACCCGTCCGACACGCGCCACACCCTTCCATTACCTTCTAGAGCACTTACCTCATACTCTAGCACATAGCCCACATAGTCTCCTACCCCCGAAACAACATGACCCCCAATCTTCCCAGACCGCATACCCAAACACCAGACGCTCATACGCGTCCGACACGCGCCACACAGTTCCATTACCTTCTAGAGCACTTACCTCATACTCTAGCACATAGCCCACATATTCTCCTACCCCCAAACAACATGACCCCAATCTTCCCTGACCGCATAACCCAAAACCGGACGCTTACACGCATCCGACACGCCCCAACTTCCGGGAAAATTCCCTTACAACACTATGTGGCTACATACCTTTGCACCACATGGCCAGCTGGCTCTTATGAGCTCACCTGGCCAGATGGCGCGCACGGTTGTAGTCACATATTACACTACTACGCGTGACCTCCGCGACCCTCCCTCCGCTGCTGGCTGAACTGAACTGTGTGTGTGTGTGTGTGTGTGTGTGTGTGTGTGTGTGTGTGTGTGTGTGTGTGTGTGTGTGTGTGTGTGTGTGTGTGTGTGCGTGTGTGTGTGTGCGCGCGTGCGTGCGTGTGTGCGTGCATGCATGCGTGTGTGCGTGCATGCGTGTATGTACTCACCTAGTTGTGCTTGTGGAGGTTTTCTACCTGTTTTATAAGACCCGCCTTCCAACTATCAGTAGTTCGGTGCACTAACTGTTTTCTCTCGTTTTTCATCTCATAAATATATTTTACATATTTGGCTTTGATGAAGTCATAATCTAGTCCCTTCCACTTATTGGCGACTCTTGAGACTGAAAAAGTTCCTTCTCAGATCTAAATGATTCGTCAAATGATTCGTCTGTGTTTCCAGGTTCCAGACCCCTCATCACGGCCCGTGTAGATTTGTTCATTTGATATATAACGCTATTGTGATTGTTGTGTGTATTGAAGTAAGGGCGAAGAGGTAGCATATCTGATTGACAGAGCCCGGGTGCATGGGGGGAATTGTGTGAAACCCCGGTTTGTGCTTCGGAGAAGCTGCGGGAGCCTCGTGAGGGCAGTAGCACTCTAGGTTGCAATTCTTTTGACCATGTCGTGGCACAGTCGACTAAGGCACAGCTAGGATTATCTCGAACCCTCATCACGGCCCTTGTGGATTTGTTCATATGATATTTAATGCTATTGTGATTTTTGTGTATGTATTGATTAACCTCATCTGACACTCCTTACCCACTCCAACTCTTCCCCCTCTGCCACCTCACCTCTCACCCATCCTTTACCTCACCTCTCTCATCTATTCTCTACCCGAAATAACAATAATCCTACCTTCCCCCTCCCCCTCCCACTCCTCCATCAAACCAGCCTCAGTTCAACACAGGATAGTGAGTTTAAAATGTATTATAGTCTGTCTGTATAATTAGTTCATTACAGCTGTAGTTTGGGGGTATTATTCACACAACGAGCGCTGACTAATGACGTAATTGGCTGAACATTCAACGACATTGTGTAGCAAGTTGTTGATTACTACCGGTATATTTAAAGGTACCATATGCAGGTAATTGTCATTATGTTCAGTGGTATTGTGTGGTTAGTTATTGATAATTGCCTGTATAATTACCGTCACTGTATGGCACTGTAGTTCCAGTATAGTTCGTAACACTGTATGGCACTGTAGTTCCAGTATAGTTCGTAACACTGCTTGACACTGTAGTTCCAGTATAGTTCGTGGCACTGTATGGCACTGTATGGCACTGTAGTTCCAGTATAGTTCGTGGCACTGTAGTTCCAGTATAGTTCGTGGCACTGTATGGCACTGTAGTTCCAGTATAGTTCGTGGCACTGTATGGCACTGTATGGCACTGTAGTTCCAGTATAGTTCGTAACACTGTATGACACTGTAGTTCCAGTATAGTTTGTAGCACTGTATGGCACTGCAGTTCCAGTATAGTTCGTGACACTGTATGACACTGTAGTTCCGGTATAGTTCGTAGCACTGTATGACACTGTAGTTCCAGTATAGTTCGTGGCACTGCATGGCACTGTAGTTCCAGTGCAGCTCGTAGCAATGTATGACACTGTAGTTGCAGTATAGTTTATAGCACTGTATGGCACTGTAGTTCCAGTATAGTTCGTAGCACTGTATGGCACTGTAGTTCCAGTATAGTTCGTAGCACTGTATGGCACTGTAGTTCCAGTATAGTTCGTGACACTGTATGGCACTGTTGTTCCAGTATAGTTCGTGACACTGTATGGCACTGTTGTTCCAGTGCAGCTCGTAGCACTGTATGGCACTGTAGTTCCAGTATAGTTCGTAGCACTGTATGGCACTGTAGTTCCAGTATAGTTCGTGACACTGTATGGCACTGTAGTTCCAGTATAGTTCGTGACACTGTATGGCACTGCGGTTCCAGTGCAGCTCGTAGCACTGTATGGCACTGTAGTTCCAGTATAGTTCGTAGCACTGTATGGCACTGTAGTTTCAGTATAGTTCGTAGCACTGTATGGCACTGTAGTTCCAGTACTGTTCGTAGCACTGTATGGCACTGTAGTTCCAGTACAGTTCGTAGCACTGTATGGCACTGTAGTTCCAGTACAGTTCGTAGCACTGTATGGCACTGTAGTTCCAGTGCAGCTCGTAGCACTGTATGACACTGTAGTTCCAGTACAGTTCGTAGCACTGTATGGCACTGTAGTTCCAGTACAGTTCGTAGCACTGTATGGCACTGTAGTTCCAGTGCAGCTCGTAGCACTGTATGACACTGTAGTTCCAGTACAGTTCGTAGCACTGTATGGCACTGTAGTTCCAGTGCAGCTCGTAGCACTGTATGACACTGTAGTTCCAGTGCAGTTCGTAGCACTGTATGACACTGTAGTTCCAGTACAGTTCGTAGCACTGTATGACACTGTAGTTCCAGTACAGTTCGTAGCACTGTATGACACTGTAGTTCCAGTATAGTTCGTAGCACTGTATGACACTGTAGTTCCAGTGCAGCTCGTAGCACTGTATGACACTGTAGTTCCAGTACAGTTCGTAGCACTGTAGTTCCAGTGCAGTTCGTAGCACTGCATGACACTGTAGTTCCAGTACAGTTCGTAGCACTGTAGTTCCAGTGCAGTTCGTAGCACTGCATGACACTGTAGTTCCAGTACAGTTCGTAGCACTGTATGACACTGTAGTTCCAGTACAGTTCGTAGCACTGTATGACACTGTAGTTCCAGTACAGTTCGTAGCACTGTATGACACTGTAGTTCCAGTACAGTTCGTAGCACTGTATGACACTGTAGTTCCAGTACAGTTCGTAGCACTGTATGACACTGTTACGGATTCGGAGCTCATGTATGACCTGTCTCATGGGAAAAGTATGACAGGTGTGTCGCGGCATATTATCTTAAAGCGCTAAACAGAAATGACTCAGTATACACAGTCAAGTGTGAGTGTGTATAGCTATGTTTCAATCCCCCGAGGGGGGGGGGGGGTGTCAATTTGGCACGTTTCCTTTCCCACTGATGTTTCCGTTCACCTAACAGCAAAATAGTTACCCGTTAATTAATAAAATGTTGTGGGGAGCAGCCCGGGGAATGTCAGTAGTTAACCATTCATTTAAAATAATAGTATTTATGGCGGCTGTTTGGTCCAGTATGTCAATGTACAGTTGGAACAGCAAAGATCACGTTTTCTATCATCAGTTGGACAAGAGTCCGAAACAAACTAAAATTTAACCTTGAGCATTCCTAGGCTTAGGAATTAACTTATACTATATTGTTATAGTATAGCATATATCTGTACTATACTATAAGCCTAGTAGGCCTCCATCAGTCTCAGGACACTATTATGTTGCGCTCTGGTTTTCGGTCTGGAGTGGCCTCTCCAGGGCGCAAAGCAAGGTAGGTTGATACGGGGGAGAGCTGTTACCGATGCAGCAAATCCCCACTCTCCATGGCGCCAAAGTCTCAAATGGAAAGAAAAACGCCTATAATTCCTTGCACAGGTTAGCTTAGGTTCTTCAGTTGCATTTCCTGTTTTCCAGCATGTCATTTGGGCTAAATGATTAATTAATACAGAACGGGAATTTTGGGTCCAACATAACCTATTGGTGCGTTTGAGCAACTGGTTGCTATATGTGCAATAATTTTAAGAGGATGACCTGCCGTAGATGGATTGTGTGAACCTCTCATTATGTCTGTCTGTCTGTCTGTCTGTCTGTCTGTCTGTCTGTCTGTCTGTCTGTCTGTCTGTCTGTCTGTCTGTCTGTCTGTCTGTGTCGTCTCTCTCCTCTCTCTCTCTCCTCCTTATCTCTCTCTCTCCTCTTCCTCCTCTTCTCCTATTCTCTCTCTCTTCTCTCTCTC
>WNGS01167372.1:27491675-27506828 GCA_020271785.1 Procambarus virginalis | reverse complement strand
CTCTCTCTCTCTGTTGGAAATCCGACACACAAAATAGCATAAGTTAACCCATTAAAGAAATCAGAGAACGGGTATTCTGTGACGTCAACAACAAGACGTATCTTTATATTAACTCTATTTCTTTTAAACAACAGTCTATTGTTTAAACTTAATAAAAAGGTGTTCACTAGAACTAAATACAATTTCCAATACCAGGAATATAGCTTAACTCTCTATTCCTTAAACATAAATAGAACCACCAAACATTTTAGGACGCCTCCACTGGGGCGTCGTCACGTACACCAGGATCATAACAAAAACAACACGAAACGAGTGCTCCAGAGAGTTGTGATACTAGTCTCGCACGATAGACTTACTCTATCCCAAGAGATCTACAACAGCAACACCTCTGATACAAACAGCAGCACTTGAGTATCCGACTACCATATATTTTGTTTTATTTGATGCATCATATAATATAGATTGAGTAGCCGCATATTAGCATGAGAAAACCCAGAATCAAGTACGCTTACTCAGCTCTACTACACAGACATATTCCATGTTATACCTGTACTTATATGTTTAGGGAACCATTATTAATTCCTTACATCCCAAATAGGTAATTGTGAAGGAAGTTACTGAAGTGGACAGTTGAGTCCCAACATAATTATAGGAATTGTTACTTGCTGTACATCAAGTCTTGTAGGCCTCCAGATAGCCGCCATTATGTGGCACTCTGAGGCACAGGGCCACACCCAATTCTGATGCTACAATTACACAGCCTTAGCAGGCCCCCACCAACATTATCAGATAAGGGCCTTTTGTGTTTAATATTGTAGTATAATAGTAGATTAGATCACCATATGTGGTACGATTTATTATTTATATTTCAAAGACTAGGTAATCAATTTGTGGTTTATGAAGGATCCACTTCCAAGTGGTTTAAGCTACAAATTGCCCCCCCACCCCGCCATTGTGTGTGATAAATTCTAGCAGCTGAATCAGAATATATACAGTCCACTACTAACTAACTAACTAAGAACTAAGAACTAACTCAGAAAAAATAATCAAATAAAAATGATATATTAAAGTCAACTGAAAAATAAAAAAAGTAAATATTTGAATATTCACAGAATGAAACAATTAAATCTTGCTAGGATTTTTCCACATAGTTTATGGTCCTTCGAACCTAGATACAAGTTCCTGATTAGGATCTATATAAACATTAGTGCAATATTCCAAGCCGTATGGACAGTATTAATTTGGTGGGCTTCCTTGCTACCAACTGATAGATCAGGAGGCAGACTCCCTGAGCGCATGACATTAAACTTATTGCACATACTTTTTCAATCTCGGCTAATAGTAAACAGAACTTTCAACAAGCACTATTATTGTTCCAGAAAACAAATGTGCTTTTTCATTACAAGAGGTTGATAAGAGGCTAGTTTACTCATAAATGTATATATAATTTTAAGTGTTTATATAAACAATACATAATTTTTAATATTGTTCCATTACTTTAACAATTACTGCATGTCACATTATTAACAACTAATTCTTGCACAAGGGTAGGACATTTTAGGCTGGTGTTGTACAGCAGCCTAGTCTAATTTATTGTGCTAACCTGGTGTAAGGGTTAGAATTTACACTTGTCTAGAGTTGAACATATATTACAACCTTGCAAGCACATATTTTTATGCAGTTTCTTAAGACAACCCGAGTTGTGTTGTCTACATAATATTACCATAACTGTAGTAATAATTTAACTATAATAATTTCACCTTTGAGTGTTAACCTGTGTCTCTGTACCAACTAAGAGTGATTTTAAGGGGCTAACTTGAGGTAAATCCAGCATAGATACAAGGTTATCACTCAAATTATAGTGTGTATGATTATTTAATGTGTATTTTTTAAATGATAAACAGCTCTAGTTTGGAAACTAGTAGCTCTACTAGCTCAAGTGCTAGAAACAGTCCAAATCAAAGTCCAGCAAGGCTTAACACTAATACATCTGCAGCACGGCTAGCAAATACAGCCATTATGTCTACTGCCAAAAATGTAAAAGCGACCCTCATTGGAATGAAGGGCCACTTAACCCGACAGATCAAAAAATGCAATGATTTATGTAATCAAACTCCAGTTGATTATGTAGAACTGGAAGGCCATCATAAGGTTGCAGAGACCAAATATCAGCATGTACAAATGCAAATCCTGAAATATCAGGATGTACTTGCTACTACTAACATAGATGAAGATGCAATGGATGCTGTAGTACAAGAAAATGCTGATTATGAAGATACAATACAAACAAAGTTACAACACTTTGAAAAGTTAATAAACATACACAAGGCCACTGTAAACATTGCAGCCACAGCTTCCCAAAAGCTGACACAAACAGAAGTCAAATTACCATCACTCAGTCTCCCAACTTTCTCTGGTACAGAGGACGAGAGTTGGGACAACTTCTGGGACAAATTTGTCGATTCTGTGGATTCAAATGCCAGTGTAGCAAAGACAACAAAATTTACATATTTGCTAGGTGTCTTAAAGGATGAAGCGTTAAAGGTGATCTATAATTCGACGTTCACTGATGATGGTTATGATAATGCAGTACAGCTCCTTAAGGGTAATTAGGCTAAGCCAGAAAGGACTATCAGACTTTTAACCCAAAAGCTGTTGGATATAACCCCTCCAGATGGATCAGCTGACTCACTTCAAGCCTTTAGATTGGAGCTTGAGTCCTTCCTCAAGGCGCTTAACAATAAAGTGAATCTGGATGAATCGGACTGGATAATCCAAGTCCATATGAAACGCAAATTACCCAGTGATGTACTGGATAAGTTGTTTGTCTTATATAAGAAATCTTCTCTGACAGTAAAGGAGATAACAGAAGGTTTGCGATCCATCATAAAAAGACAACAAGATAACACAGATGGAAAAGTGACATCTTAATCTTCTTCTACCACTAATAGTAAACAACAGAGTACAAACAGTTCTCAAAATAAGTCTAAAACAACTTCCCCCTCCCCAAAGTGGAAACAAGGCAGTGTGGGCACATATGCAGTGGGTCCCTACAAACCTACAGTTAATGTGTCACCCAAAACGGTGACTCCCCAAGATGCTGTTAACGTCTGGAGGCCATGTGTGTTCTGTGAAGAACAACATACCATGTACAACTGTAAAGCTTACCATGATCGTGCTACACGTATAAAACGACTCAAGGAGTTACGTAAATGCACCAGGTGTATAAGGTCACATAATCCCAACACCTGTGCAACTCAAATACGCACCTGCAATAGATCCCATAAGGATTAACTCCATACAGCACTTTGTGGGGACTCAAGTACAAAGTCTCAAGTACAGCTTTTTACCATACTAATTGACATAAGTGTCTTCTCAACAAGGTCTGATCATAAATCAGCTCTACCCACTGCTCAATTGATCATTAAAAATCGAAAGTCCAAGGTCACCATACGTTGATTATTTGACCAAGGATCCCAAATGACTTTTATCTCAAAGGAGTTGGTAGATGCCTTGAAACTCAAACCTGTATGAGAGACACGAATAGACATAGCAGGATTCCTGACTAACTCAGGAGCACAAGTCTTTAAGGTAGTACAACCTAAAGTACGTTTAGGCGGTTATGTCCGAACGATACAAGCTTGTGTAGTAGATAGATTCCCATCAGACCTGTATGTATATGGTCTAGGGACAACAGACAAATTCCTGAAAGAAAAAGAGAATCAAATTGGCTGACAAAATCACATCAGACAACCTCTCCAGTATTGGAATCCTTATGAGATCATATGTCTACCATAAGTTTATCAAAGGAAAGGATGAAAAACAGGGAATGAACCTGTTACCGTCTGCAGGTGGCTATTTACTAACTGGCCCAGTATTACAACTGAAGCAACCCGCACCTGTAGACCACCAACATGCCAGCCCAGTAATGGTTGCATGACTAGGAGAACAGTCTCCACAACAGTTCAGAGACATGTCCGAGGATGAGCTGTATCCTCCTGTACATAAATTATGGGACCTGGCAACTCTCAGCATTGTCTCTGAACAACCTAGTCCAGATGGCGACTGGACTTATTCACAATACCTGAACTCAGTTATCTACAGAGATAATCAATACTGGGAAAGGTTACCATGGAAGCTGAATCACCCTCAGCTACCTGTCAACCATTTTATGGCACAAAACCAATTAAGATCACAGGTGTTACGCTTACAAAGACATCTTGAGAACTTGAAATTGTACCATGAAATAATACAGAGGCAACTTGATGACAAATTTATCGAAGTTGTCACAAATGATAACCCAAAGGAAGGGCACTACCTGCCACATCACCCTGTACTGAAAAATTAAGCTACTACCCCACTACGGATAGTATTTAATTGCAGTGCTAAGTCAAACCAGAGTAGTGTTTCCTTAAATGACTACCGTCAAACTGGCCCTAGCCTGACACAAAGGCTATATGACGTGCTGTTAAAGTTCCGCATCAGGACTTACACATATACAGCCGACATCAGCAAGGCTTTCTTTAGGGTAGGTCTCCAAGAAGAAGACCGTAACTACACAACGTTCTTATGGATCAAGGATCCTAACGATCCAAACAGTGAACTAATCACTTACAGGTTTCCGTCTGTTTTGTTTGGTGCCATGTCTTCCCTGTTTCTGCTTCAAGCTACCTTAAACATGCACTTGAAGAAGTCCAATAGCCCAAATAAAACAGAAATTAGCAATAACTTGTATGTAGACAATTTCCAAGGAACAGCCAGCAGTGAAAGTAAGTTGCTGAACATATACCACAAGGCCTATCGAGAATTAATGGGAGCAAATATGCCTCTATAGTTGTGTGTCTCCAACAATGTCAAATTAAATCAATTGGTCGAAACTGATTTTCCCGATTACCAGGTACCCGAGAAGACAAAAGTACTAGGCGTCGAATGGGATACGACAGCAGATCAGTTGACAATCAAGTCGGTGGAGCCAAATACCACCAACCTAACAATGAGAAAATTACTCTCACAAGTCAGCAAACCCTTCGACCCATTGGGACTATTAAGTCCAATCTTAATTTATGGAAAGTTGATAATGCAGAAATATTGGCAACAAAAGATAGGCTGGGATGATCTTCTAACACCTACCTTACAAGAAAAATGGCAAGGGCTAGTGAAAGATTTAAGTATCCTAGAGACTGTCAAGTTCCTTCGGAACACAGTAAATGAAAAAAGAACCAATTAAGCTACAAGTATTCTGTGGTGCCTCAGGAAAGGCTTATGGCACAGTAGCTTACCTGGTCTCAAATTGGCAAGCCAATTTGCTCACATCAAAGGCCAGAGTGGCACCGTCAAAGAAACGATCATTGCCACAACTGGAATTAACAGCCTTACTACTAGGTGTAAGATTGGCTCATTATCTGATGAAGGCCTTAAGCAACATCCACTTTGAGGAAACAGTAGTATGGTCAGATAATGAGGCAGTGCTACAGTGGGTTAAAAACAATAATAGTAAAAATCCTTACGTGAGTAACTGCGTTAAGGAAATACGAGAGTAGTCGGTAGGGTACAAACTGAGATATGTACCCACCAAAGCGAATCCAGCTGACTATCTCTCCCAAGGCCTGACTTTACAGAAATTACCAAAGGCAGAGATGTGTTTCAATGGACCTCAGTGGCTAATCAGCGACCAGTGGCCTGAATAAAAGCCACAAGTCATTGTGACCAATGTCACTGTTCCCACTGAGAACCCAGAACTACCTCGGACTTTGGTAATTGATCCTAATCGGTACTCTGAACTGAACAAACTAATAGGTGTCACCCAAGTAGTGTTTGATTTTCTAAAGAAAATAGGAATCAAGCATAAATCCCCTAGTGCCCTACGGGACTGGGTCAAAAGAGCTCAGACAGACACATTCGGGACAGAATTTGACAATGTTCCTAAGAAGCTACAAAATTATCTGGATCTCTGGGTAGATACCAACAATTATAACATAATATGATGCGGAGGCTGTTTACAGCATGCGGACATAGATCTGGAAGCAAAAAATCCTATATTGCTTCCTTGTCACCACATAGTAAGCAAAGTAATTGTGTTACACATACACAAATACAACACTCTGCATGGTGGGGTATTAGATACTCTCACAGACTTAAGACAACAGTACTGGCTACCCCAAGGTAGGCAGACAGTAAAATTCTTAATTTAATCCTGTGTTATTTGTCGGAGATACGATGCCAGAGTGTGTCCATATCCAGGCCCTCCTCCACTTCCAAAGGAACAAGTTGTACATATTCGTCCCTTTGAGACTACAGGAGTAGATTTCACAGGAGCACTAACACTAACAGGCACCAAGAACAAAAAAAAAATAGTGAAGGCATATATCTGTCTTTTCACTTGTGCCACAACAAGGGCAGCCCATCAAGAAGGGACTCTCGATATGAGTGCCGAAGTATTCTTACAGGCTTTCCATAGGTTTGCTTCATGTAGATCCTGTCCTAAGTTAATGATCTCAGACAATAGGTCCAACTTAGTGGCTGGAGAAGCATGTCTGAGGAAAATCCGGACACACCCAAAGGTGCGCACAGCCCTAAGTCAACGGCAATGCCACTGGAAATTCACACCTCCCAGAGCACCATGGCACAGAGGCTTCTATGAACGAATGATTGGTATGGTGAAACGTTTTCTATGGAAAACCCTACACCGCCAAAAGATTGACCTACAGAAGCTCCAAATCGTAGCCATAGAGATAGAAGCACGAGTTAATAATCGGCCACTTACCTACCTCTCTGATGATGTTTTGCAGTGTGAACCATTAAGTCCAGCTCATCTGATGTATGGGAGACCTCTCAGAACCCTAGTGTCCGTCACAGACCAGGAAGCAGATGATCATTCATATGTCTGAGAGAGTGATTTGCTTTAATGTTTCAAACATCTATCAGGGGTGATAAGTTGGTGGAATGACGTATGGACTCGAGAATACCTTACTGCTCTGAGGGAGTATCATTACAGGGCAAACAACCCCTACAACAGAATTAACTTGAACCCTGGTGACATAGTTCTGGTGGATGGGTCACGCTCAGCGATGGGTCACGCTCAGAGTGGCCGATAGGCCAAATAGTCTCTGTTCATCCCGACAGCCAGGGCATCTTGAGAATAGTGAAAGTAAAATGCCGAGGCAACACTACTCTCAAAACATTAGAGAAATTAGTTCCTTTAGAACTGGCAGGAAAAGAAGACGTTCAACGACTTCCAGCACCCGAAACGCCAGTACGGGACATCCTTCCCCAAAGGACTGCAGCACAACAATGCAAACTCAAATTAAAGCAACACTATAATTCTAAATGAGAGGAATAAAGTGATCTTGCAGTCCTCACCGGGATTTCGACTTGTTCCGCCCTCCCCCCCCCCCTGGAATTATGTCGGAAATCCGACACACAAAATAACATAAGGTACCCATTAAAGAAATCAGAGAACGGGTATTCCAAGATGTCAACAACATGGTGTATCTTTATATTAACTCTATTTCTTTTAAACAACAGTCTATTGTTTAAACTTAATAAAAAGGTGTTCACTAGAACTAAATACAATTTCCAATACCAGGAATATAGCTTAACTCTCTATTCCTTAAACATAAATAGAACCACCAAACATTTTAGGACGTCTCCACTGGGGCGTCGTCACGTACACCAGGATCATAACAAAAACAACACGAAACGAGTGCTCCAGAGAGTTGTGATACTAGTCTCGCACGATAGACTTACTCTATCCCAAGAGATCTACAACAGCAACACCTCTGCTACAAACAGCAGCACTTGAGTATCTGACTACCATATATTTTGTTTTATTTGATGCATCATATAATATAGATTGAGTAGCCGGTTATTAGCATGAGAAAACCCACAACCAAGTACATTTACTCAGCTCTACTACACACACACATATTCTATGTTATATCTGTACTTATATGTTTAGGGAACCATTATTAATTCGTTACATCCCAAAGAGGTAATTGTGAAGGAAGTTACTGAAGTAGACAGTTGACTCCCAACATAATTATAGGAATTGTTACCTGCTGTACATCAAGCCTTGCAGGCCTCCAGATAGCCGCCATTACGTGGCACTCTGAGGCACAGGGCCACACCCAATTCTGATGCTACAATTACACAGCCTTAGCAGGCCCCCACCAACATTATCAGATAAGGCCCTTTTGTGTTTAATATTGTAGTATAATAGTAGATTAGATCACCATATGTGGTACGATTTATTATTTATATTTCAAAGACTAGGTAATCAATTTGTGGTTTATGAAGGATCCATTTCCAAGTGATTTAAGCTACAAATTGTCCCCCCAATTGTGTGTATGATAAATTCTAGCAGCTGAATCAGAATATATACAGTCCACTACTAACTATCTAACTAACTAAGAACTAAGAATTAACTCAGAAGACAATTAATCAAATAAAAATAATATATTAAAGTCAACTGAAAAATAAAAATAAAGTAAATATTTGAATATTTACAGAATAAAACACTTAAAGCTTGCTAGGATTTTTCCACTCTCAAAAGTGGGATTATAGCAAATACAGGCTATAAAACAAAAACTAAACCCAACCTAATGAACAGGGTGAAAATAACCTGTGAACTCTAGTCAAAACAAAGTGTAGACATTTAACATATTTCAAAGTTTCCTTAAGTAAAAAAAAATTAATCACTATACTAACATCAGTGATTTTATCTCACACCTCATATCCCGTTGTCTCTAGGAGCGGGATATGGGCTATCACGTCGCTGGAATTAATACCAGATACAAGTCCCGTCAACTTCATGCTTCCTATGGCTGCCTCTCCGAATAATCAAGCCCACCTCACTAATCAAGTCCACCTGCTTAATCAAGCCCACCTGCCTAATCAAACCCACCTGCCTAATCAAGCCCACCTGCCTAATCAAGCCCACCTGCCTAATTATTACAATTTCTACTATGTTCCTTCCACTTACTTATTTACGGTAAATTTACATTCTTCTATGCACAGCTTAACGAGAATGTAAATTTACCTTTAATAATGAGTATTATTTTGCAGATTTTTGGAATTACAATGGGTAATCCTTTATCTCCATTGCTTTCAAACTTGCACATGGAATTTTTCGAAAAGAAATTTGTTTAAAAAATTACTTCTGGAATCATTCCATGGTTTAGATATGTTGGTGATGTTTTGTGTATATGGCCCATAGATGTAAATACAGACGAATTTGTAGCTAAACTTAATGATCAAGTCACCTCTATACAATTTACTATGGAGACTGACATTCATAAATGTTTTCCATTCTTAGATATACATATTCATAGGGAAGATTTTTCACTCAAGTTTAGTGTTTACAGAAATCCTATGAATAATTTATCTTATGTTCATTATTTCTCAGGGCATAGATACAATGTGAAAAAAAATCAATTTTTTCCTCTATGTATCTAAGAGCTCATCGGGTTGTTAGTCCAGAACTCTTAGATGAAGAGTTTAAAAATATTGATTGTAATGGTCTCAAGCTTTGTTATCAACTGAGTTTTTTGGAAGTTTGCATAGCAAAGCACGTCGTACATATTATAATAATATATGCAGTGAGAAAATTCGCCCAAAGAATGTGTTATGTTAACCATATTTTTCTGGGTTTGAAAATATGATCAAGGCCTAGAAACTTTTTTATATACATGTATTGTTTAATTATGAAAATACTGTTGGTAAACTATTAGTTAGAAATAGCCCTCGCAGTGATAATTGTGTCATTTATAAATACCTTGTAAAGACTGCAATTGGTTCTATGTTGGGCAAACATCTAAAGATTTGAAATTTAGAATTTCGCAACATAAATACTCTGTAAGATATGGCCAATTGTCTAATGCTTTTGTTTGTTCATTTGTCAGAAAATTCTCACCAAATTGATTGGGAGATGGCTTTTTCAATAACGAATTATAAATCACTTTCAATAGGAACATAATTGAATCTGCTTTAATACAGATTACAAAATTAGGTAATTTGAACATTAGCAGTGGTTTGTATAAATTAGGTGCATTTTTGATTGATCAGTTAAAGGGCGATTTGAGTAGGATCCTTGATACACATTTGTCTCACTAATACTGTGTTAATATCTAATAACTTATGTTATTAATATCAACATATGTGCCTACTGGCCCAATGGATGCAGCTCATATTTATATCCACCCAATCCCAGTCATATATTTATCATTTTACTTCACTTCACTTCACCTCTCTCCTGCCTATATGTGTCCAAATCTATGTACTTGTAACTCACGCTTCTGAAGATATATTATTAAATACGAAAGTAATTAAGGTAATTCCTGTTTCAATTCTTCCTTCGTGGTCTGACACTGTCGCATTTTTCATCACGTGTTAATTTTCGTGATTTACACACACACACACACACACACACACACACATAGTAGCAGTACCCGGCCACGCGTTGCTGTGGTTCAGCAACGCATGTGTGTTGCTGAGCCCCAGCAACTTTCCTTGTCCCCTCGTCCTCCCCCAATTCCCCACTCCACCATCCCCTCGTCCTTCCCACCATGCCCCACTCCCCTATCCCTTCGTCCTCCCCGCCATTCTCCATTCCCCCATCCCCTCGTCCCCACCATCCCAAACTTCCCTGTCCCCTCATCTTTCTCCACCATCACTCCCTCCCTCGTCCCCTCGTCATCCCCACAATCTCTCACTTATGTCCCCTCGTCATCCCCCCCATACCCCACTCCCTCGTCCGATGTCGTCCCAAATGGTCTGATGTTCCCATCAGAAAATTGGGAGCATCAAGTGTTCTGATGTTCCTAACACTGATATATAAAAAAACTGTTAAAAAATTAAATGGAAATATGAAAAAATATAAAAATAAAGTATACTCACGAAATGAACGGTATGGTAATCATCACAGCTCAATTCCAATGCAATTCACACAAAATAATTAAATCAAAATGAAAATAAATCAAAATCTATGAAAATTCAATTTATCAATGCAATCAGAAACATTGAAATGAAATTGTAACATATCTAGTATAGCATGTGTGTTGCTCTTACATGCAACAAATGGCGCTGTTTTTCAAGACAAAGCATAGTTTTACCTGTCACAGGTGTGGCATCTATACTTATACTTACGAAATGAACGGTATGGTAAACAACACAGCTCAATTCCAACACAATGTAACACAAAATAAATCAATAAAAAATAAAATAAATCGAAATCTATGAAAATAAAATTTATCAATGCAATCGAAAACATTGAAACTGAATTCGTGACATATTTAGTATATCGTGCATGTTGCCATTATGTGCAACAGATGGCGCTGTTTTTCAAAAACGCATGTTTTTACCTGTCACGGGGGTGGCATTTATATAGTAAGAATATAAAAAGACTCGCCAGTTCGAATGCAACGTTATGTCAAAATTTCAAAGCAATTGGTGAAGAACTTTTGGAGATTACAGCGTGTTTTTGCTCTTACGTCCAACAGATGGCACTGTTTTTCAAAAAAGCATGTTTTTTCGTGTCACAGGTGAGGCATGTATATAGTAGATATATAAAAAACGCGCCTATTCGAATGCAACGTTGTGTCAAAATTTCAAAGCAATTGGTAAAGAGGTTTCGAAGATTTCACTCACATGAAAAACACATGAAAAACGCAGTTTTTCAGAAAAAGCATGTTTTTTTTTTTACCGTCACAGACGTATCTATATACTATGTATATAGTATCTATATACTATGTATATGATATCTATATACTATGTATGATATCTATATACTATGTATATATAAACCTGCTCGGATGCAAATAAAACGTTTCAACCCATCCTCTACTCAAGTCCATTACATTCAGCGGTCAACCCCACAGACGCATTCATAAATTTTAACATGCTGTTCATTCAAAACGGGAATTTTCTCAAGTATAAATTAATATTATAATATATTAGCATATTGTGTATAAATAGGCATAGGTTAGGTTAGGTTAGGTGTTTAGGTTCTGTTGGCGATTATTTGTATTTGTAGTACGTGGGTGAAGCATTTACAGCGTTGTGGTTCGAACAAAATTTGTTAGTGAAGCACTTGTTCCGGATATGTTCGAACGTCAGCAGTTGTGAGTCGTGTGTAAACCGCTTTTCATTCATAAACAGGGGGTTTGGCGGGTGCATGGAATCACTTTGGATCTTTGTTTGGAGGACGGGCTGAACGTTTTGTGAAAATTTCAAAGCAATTGGAGAAGAACTTTCGGAGATTAGCGATTTTGAACAAACGAACATTTCCATTTTTTTTTATACAGACGTATAGCTACACCATTCTGCCAAACTTCAAACAAATTACCTTGACTACTGTTCGTAAATTATTTATCTCGGTTAATAACTCAGAATTGTTCTTTTACAAACTATTATTTCAGCTTGTTACATTATCCTTCACACGATGTCCAGCCCCGTCCTCTTGATCTGCTTCAGCGTGCATAGTACAACGTCCAAACCTAATCAGAAACGTACCAACCCAAGCCATCCCCCTAACCTGCCACATACCGATGCGCAGAAAAAGTGGATATTTATGAGCCGCTACTTTTTATAGTACACTGTATATTGTACCTTGGGGTCATAACGTGCAAAATGTGACGTACTAGTTGAGATGACGGGTTAATTGTGAAGATCATTGACAATAACAATAAAATGAAAAAAACTAATAACAGGTCGGTGTATTATTAGTTTTCTTCATTTATTCATCTCAGGTAAGGATGAATAAATCTTCTGAGCTCTGAAGGAGGAGGGAGCTCTCCGTCTTGCCGTCGGGCTCACACGGGTGCTTAATGGAGCTCCGGCAGGTATGTTCAGTAGGAAGTCTCAGCAGTCGAAGGGGGTAAGATAAGTAATTAATTTCAGTCCACTAATTACGCACAGGTGACTCGTGTTTTGTGGAAGACGCAGACGTGAAGGGAGCCGGTCGGCGGAGCGGACAGCACGCTGGACTTGTGATCCTGTGGTCCTGGGTTCCATCCCAGGCGCCGGCGAGAAACAATGGGCAGAGTTTCTTTCATCCTATGCCCCTGTTACCTAGCAGTAAAATAGGTACCTGGGTGTTAGTCAGCTGTCACGGGTGCTTCCTGGGGGGTGGAGGCCTGGTCGAGGACCGGGCCGCGGGGACACTAAAAGCCCCGAAATCATCTCAAGATAACCTCAAGATGGTACCCTGATTTTCCATTGTATTTATTTTTGCGCTTACTTTCAATCATTCATGCAGTATGTTTCAATGTCATTGTGCAGATTTGGAACATGAACTTCCAGCATGTCCATGTGTGTGTTAGGAGATATCTCTCGGTCTTCATCCCAATTTTTAAAATTTTTAAATTTTGCCCAGAGGGGCGAGTTTATTGGGCAGCGCCACTCATCTTGTGAGTGGACACACCGCCATAGCAGCATGTACAACACTCCCCAATAGGAAGAAAACCCGCTGGGTTGTTCATCCTGTCACTTGTCCCAGACACAGCTGGGACTTGCTTAACTGTCTCAAGTGAACAGCTCCTCAAACAAGAAGATTAACATCTATCAACCCTTAAAAGCTTACGTTATCTTGCGGGTGCAAAATGGGGAAATCTTTTAAGAACAGTATCAATATTTGACAAAAATATTGTTTTTCTAACTCAAACAATGTGGGGTTTATTATTCTACACATATTTCTAATGTCTCTCAGGTGTTCACATTCACGTAGATAGTGGTCAAGGCGGTCCATCACTCTTACCACAGATTCTGCTACTTCGCTGATCAACTGTTGTTTCCATTCTATATCTCCAAGAATATTGTATCAAGACGGATTCTCGCTATTACTGATTCTCTCCTCGTCCTCCTCCTCTCGGCCATAACGATTGGGATTGCCAGCTGCAACCATGTTGTACCATCGTATAGATTCACTGGTTTGTGCTTCTATCTCCTTTCCTCAGTTACCTTGTCACGGAGATGTTGCCTGGTATACCTCTAATTTGTAGGAGAGTCTTGGGTATGAAGTATTCAATATGGTCTCCTTCAGCGCCTTCAGCAGCCAGCACATCTGCTCGTTCATTCCCACATATTCCAACATGGGAGGGGATCCACAGAAACTTGATGACTCTTCCCTGATTGGTAAGTACTCTCACAGCTCTCTTAATTTCAGCGACTATTGCAAGATTTTCTGCCTGATTTTTACTTAGGCTTTGCAGTGCTGCTTTTGATTCGGTACAAATCACTGCACCATTAGTGTTCCGTTCAAGAAACCTTAACGCCATAACAATGGCAGTTAGCTCTGCTTGCGTTGAAGAGGCATAGTTCTCAATACGTGTTTTTTCTTCATGTCTGCGTTGGAAAGTATTATCCTTGATTACCGTGTATGCTGCACCAGCCTGCCATTGACAGGATTAGATGACCCGTCAGTGTAGATTTGATTTAGTTTATCTCCGGTTTCTTTATAAATTTCCTCGAGATACTTGTGCCTCATTTCTTGTGGTATCATGTTGGATTTTTTCGTTGCCATTTCATTGATTATGATCTTGCAGAGTCATCCTCCCAGGAAGGTAACCTCTCTACAGGCAGAAGCTCACGGGCTTGCTCAAGCAGGTGAAGCTCTTCGAGGTAGCAGACTGATCTGTGATGCCATTTTTGCTTCTCCTGTTTCCCCCTGAAAGTAGCACAGAGCTCAGTTTTTCTTAGCAATATCATTGTAATGGGGATCTCTGGCTATCCTAATTGCAAGCTTAGCATTCAGCTCCTGAATTCTGCCTTTAACACTGGGAAGGGACAACTCCTCTCGTAGATTGGACGTTTGGCAGTCATTGGAACTCCAAGAATGATTGTCATGGCTTCATTTTGAAGCTTTTAAGCCTTTTTATATTGCTTTGGGAGTAGGTGCACAGAAATGGTGCGGCATAGTCTATGACAGAGCGCACTAGGCTGTGTACATCAATTTAAGCACGGCAATAGAGGCTCCATGTCCATTCCAGGTCATAGCTTTCAGGGCCCTGAGTCGACTTTTGCATGTTCCTATGAGTTGATTGAGCTCCTCTTTCTTTCCCTTGTTAGAGCCGACAGTGACGCCATGGTACCGATAGTGGTCAACCCATTCAAGTGTTACACCATAATCCCAAGAAGTGCAGTTTGAGTGCAATCTATGAG
>WNGS01167372.1:27469306-27481293 GCA_020271785.1 Procambarus virginalis | reverse complement strand
TGAATCGAGATGAGCAGGAGCGCGAGGCTCAGCTGAAGCGTGAAGAGCGCGAAGCCCAACTGACAACTGTGACGGGAAGAAATAAAAGCGAAGAAGGAGGTTGAGATGCGGGGCGGATCGCGGGCTGCCCTCATGTCGGCTCGGCGGGATGACGCACTCGAGCGAGCTCCGGACCTAGACAGCCCTTACCAATAGACTTAAGCTCCACTTCAATTCTGCAGACAGTCTGGGAAGCCATCCAACTTCCGTGGAGTGCCCGGAGGCAAGGACGGACCAGATTGAAGAGCCTAGATCCAAATCAAGAGTCTGCAGCAGAGGGAACGTTGGGCTGGTGACGTCTGGGGCGCCCACTAGAGGACAACGTCTTACACATCAAGCGAGAAGCTAGGGCCGGGCCCAAATCTACTGGCAGTTAAGGTGAGGGGGGAGCTGTGCTAGACTGTGAAGAGTCGGCAGTGCCAGTGAGTGTGGAGGACGACGACGGAGGTAGCTGTCTCCAGTACCCCAGAGAATAGGAGGAGGAAGGCAGTACCTGTTGGATGTGAGCACAGCGAGGACGCGTTACCACGAAAGCGATGGAGGAACCTGTGTGTGTGGGAACTGTTCATCAGGAGACCAGAAGCCAGAACTAGGAACCTCAACATCCCTCAACAGAGGACGAGTCAGCTTCGTGGTTGGAGCAAAATAAGGTAGATAAATGTCCCTCCCTTACACCTTTTTGAGCTAGGCGAGTTAGGGTATTTTATATGTTGTGAACATTTCTCCTCATTTTATTGTCTGAGTGACAGGACGTTAGGCTAGGAGCCAGAAACTCATTTATGCATGACTTGATGTGGGCGAGCATTAGCGTGGTGATGTTAGTGATCCTGGAAGGGTAGTTGGTATGCAAGGAGCCAGCAACATACCCTGAAACGCACAGCTTATCGCATCGCTGGAGGCGTGGGAAACTACGACGTCTGACAGCTAGAGCCATCAGCTGATCATGCTGCCAGAGGCGCGAGGTGTGTGCCCGCGTGAGGGAGTGGATTCAGTCAGCTGACGTGTTGCCAGAGACGTGTCATCGATAAATGCTACCGCCAGCGAATGATTCCAACATAGACATTTCTTTATGCCACGTATAAATGTATATATGTTTTTTCAGTAAACTTTTAAATTAACCGAGGAGTTTAAGTGAGCCTCCATTCTCTAGGGCTAGATATATTATATATTTATGAGACCATTAATGACACCTTGCACTGCACGTGACATTGCATCCTTGTTTAAGATAATTAATGAGACCACTGACGTGTTGCTGGGACACGAGTATAAACACCGAGCTGTGGCGACCTCAGGACAGATGTAGAAGAAAGGATTCCAGTGTCAGGAGAGGCAGGTTTGAGTGAGTTATAAGAAGCTTGAACCTCCCCACTCGCTAGGGGTAAAGGCCAGGCCTTAGTTGACTGGGGGAGCCCTAGGGTGAGCAGTGGCGCCCGGTACTGAGGGGCTAAGGCCTGTGGGACGACCCCAACCACAGGGTGGAAGGGGGTGAACCCTGACAGTGGCGACCTTGCCAGGATCCATCGAACAACAGTGGACAAAGGATTGCAAGTGCAGAGTATTAAGGTCGATATTGGTCTCGGTTTACACTGCTCGCTAGTGTATTCCCTGTATACAGGGAATACATCTGTCAATAGCCTAGAGATGGAGGATGACAGAGTAAAGAAGTTTATTGAGTCGAGGGACGCACAGGAGTTGGAAGAATGCACCAAGGCTCTGCAGCAGCTAGTGGCAGACCATTTTAGGTTGAGATTGGGGTCCTCCAGGGTGGCGGAGAGTCGGATTGAGATCATGGCTCAGCTCAAGGCCCGAGAGGAGGCTTCCGAGGAAGGACCGGCCCAGGTACCTGCCAATGTTGGTGGGAACCGGAGCGACGAAGGTAGCAGTAGGGAATCCAGCGGTAGTAGCACGAGAAGCATGAAGCTAGAGATGATGAAAATGCAGCTTGAAGCTCAGCTGAAGCGTGAGGAGCGCGAAGCTCAGCTGAAGCGTGAGGAGCGCGAGGCTCAGCTGAAGCGTGAGGAGGGCGGAGCCCAGCTGAAGCGAGAGGAGCACGAAGCCCAGCTGAAGTGAGAGGAGCGCGAAGCCCAGCTGAATCGAGAGGAGCAGGAGCGCGAGGCTCAGCTGAAGCGTGAGGAGCGCGAAGCCCAACTACAACGAGAAGAAGGAGAAAGACAACTGCGACGGGAAGAAATAAAAGCGAAGAAGGAGGTTGAGATTCGTCGGGCGGAGCGCGGGCTGCCCTCAGTGTCGGCTCGGCGGGATGACGCCAAGGTCCGGGAACGCGACCTAACAACCTTTGACCCTCTAGAGGCCGAAGCTTTCTTCGACCATTTTGAGAGGATAGCAACATTGAAGGAATGGCCGGAAGAGGATTGGGCTGCGTTAGTGTAGAGTAGGTGCACTGGCGAGGCCAGGGAAGCCTATAACATGTTGGACCTTGAGGAATGCGCCGTTTACGACACGATCAAGAAAGCTGTGCTCCAATCGTATCGACTAACCCCGGAGGTTTACAGGAAACGCTTCCGTGAGCGCACAAGAGCTTCCGGAAGGTCGTATGCTGAAACTGCTTGGGACATGGAGCGCAAGTTCCTGCAATGGCTGAAGGCTGAAGAGGTGGAGACGATGGAGGAGCTGAAGCAATTGATGGTGATGGAAAGTGGAGACTCTCCCAAGGATAGTGCACACAGTGAGGTGAGTCGGTCCAAGAGTTCAGGGGAACCGGTGAGGAAACCCCAAGGAGAGAACACCGGGACTGGTGCTGGAGCGGTGAACGCTGCCAGGGAGATCACGACCGGGGGTGCGACGAGGACCCAGGGGACGGCGGTTTCCGGGGGCGTTGCCCGAGTGACAGGTGGAGAGTCGCCTCCCAGGAGAATCAGGTGTTTTAATTGTGGCGGGCGCGGACATTTCGCCCGTGAGTGCGACGAGAACCAGAGGAATATGGGACTGATGTTGGAAAAGGAGAGAGTATTTGTTCATACTCCATTTCATAGTGGACCCAATGTGAATGGTTGGGAAATGAAGTTGGGTGAACACCCCTTCGTTTTCGGGGCCACAGTGAAGTTTGGGAAGTCAGACCCAGTTGAGGTTGCCGTTCTTCGAGATACGGGTGCTGACATAAGTATGGCAACCAGGAGTATTCTCCCCAAGAAATTTAATGAGTCACCTGTGGAAGTGGCGAGGATACATAGTGTGGGTGAGGAATACAGGTTGCCACTTCACGAAGTACAGCTGATTGCCGACTATGGAGTCGAGAAGGCAATCGTAGCTGTAGCCCCTAAGTTACCCTTAGAGCACGTGTAGATGGTGCTGGGTAACGACCTCGGTGGGGAAGGATACAACCCGATTGGGCCAGGAGTGCCTATGTGTCAGGCAGTGGTGCGACCCTGCCAGGTGAGGTGTTGGTTGACCCAGGCAGTGGTGAGGTTGCCAACCACACCAATGATAACATCGTCAGGAACGACAACGACGAAGGCGAAAAGACAGAGAGGTCATCGGAGGTCATGGATAACCCTGACGAGGACCTGCATTTAAGCCTAATGATGCGTGTGGAGGAATGGCGAGGAGTAGCTGTACAACACCTGGGGCGCTGAAGTTGCTGCAGACCGCACTCCCTCCACCAGAAAGGGTGAGCTCAGTGCATGAGCAAACGGCGGTGAGGGGCAGAGTGGAGGAGCCACGACGCAGTGCACCCTATGCCAGCCAGATGAATAGTGGTAGGTGCAAGATGAGCCACCGTGGTGAGGTGAGCCACAGGGAGGTGGACGAGTCCAACCACGAACCGAAGAAGACGTCTACAGGGAAAAGAATCTCATGGAGGAGTGAAGATGTTCGTCGGGAACGAAGGACGAATAGTATAGGAAAGGTAATTGGAAGAAAGCAGGGGACAGGTATACCCAGGGTAGGCACCGGCCTAGCCAGAGGGGCATTGGGCCATCGCAAAAGCCTAGTGTAGAAAAGATGAAGTTAATGGATAGAGGACAGGTAACAGGTGTCGCTGTGAGGAGACAGCGCACTTGCGGGAGAAGAGGAACCAAGAAGAGAGAAGAATGGCGAGGAGGAGATTCTGAGAGGAAGCATGGAGTACCTGTAGGACGTGATGGAAATGCAAGTTTACCTCAGAGTGCACGATGCAGTGGAGGCTCTACATGCACTGAACCTTGCAGTGGTAACGAGTCGTTGGAACGCACTCGTGGACACGGAAGGAGGATCCCTTATACGTGTTCAGGGAACGCCCACTCCACCCGGTCCGATGCGAGAGGGAAGTGTAGAAACACAAGTGACTGGCGAGGTGGTATGAGCCACGACACAAACGGGAGGAGTAACACTTCAGGAATGGAGGAAGCAAGGGTATAGTTGCCCTCTCCAATGCTGCTCATCAGATATGACTTATTTTAAGGGGAGGGGTATGTGACGGTGTCCACCCCTGTATTTCTTCCTTCCATGCTTAGAAGAGTCATGTCTCCGTAGCCAAAGTGTTCTCTAATGTTCAGGGAACATTTTCATGTATGGGAAAGCGTGAAGCGTGATGTAGCTGGCTGAAAAGTGGCCGGCTAGGTTTGATAATGCAAGGGGCTTACGTCTTTTGAAGCACAGGACGGTGACGAGCCCTCCTGTTTCCCGTCAAGACATCCCGACCCTTCCCGGCACCTGATTGGCCAGGTGAGGTCACGTGCCGGAAGTGACCAATGACGATAGCCCTTGGGCGGTGTGATGTCATGAGGCGAAGGGGTGCGAGGCGGCTGGCACCTGGGGCGGGAAGACAGTACGTCACGAGCCGTCAGAGAGGGAAGACGCGCTCGAGCGAGCTCCGGACCTAGAGAGCCCTTACCAATAGATTTAAGCTCCGATTCGATTCTGCAGACAGTCTGGGAAGCCATCCAACTTCCGTGGAGTGCCCGGAGGCAAGGACGGACCGGATTGAAGAGCCTAGAGCCGTATCAAAAGTCTGGAGCAGAGGGAACGTAGGACTGGTGACGTCTGGGGCGCCCACTAGAGGACAACGTCTTACACATCAAGCGAGAAGCTAGGGCCGGGCCCAAATCTACTGGCAGTTAAGGCGAGGGGGGAGCTGTGCTGGACTGTGAAGAGTCGGCAGTGCCAGTGAGAGTGGAGAACGATGACGGAGGTAGCTGTCTCCAGTACCCCAGAGAATAGGAGGAGGAAGGCAGTACCTGTTGGATGTGAGCACGGCGAGGACGCGTTACCACAAAGTCGACGGAGGAACCTGTGTGTGTGGGAACTGTTCATCAAGAGACCAGAAGCCAGAACCAGGAACCTCAACATCCCTCAACAGAGGACGAGTCAGCTTCGTGGTTGGAGCAAAATAAGGTAGATAATTGTCCATCCCTTACCCCTTTTTGAGCTAGGCGAGTTAGAGTATTTTGTATGTTGTGAACATTCTCCTTATTTTATTGTCTGAGTGACAGGACGTTAGGCTAGGAGCCAGAAACTCATTTATGCATGAGTTGATGTGGGCGAGCATTAGCGTGGTGATATAAGTGATCCTGGAAGGGTAGTTGGTATGCAAGGAGCCAGCAACATACCCTGAAATGCACAGCTGATCGCATCGCTGGAGGCGTGGGAAACTACGACGTCTGACAGCTAGAGCCATCAGCTGATCATGCTGCCAGAGGCGCGAGGTGTGTGCCCGCGTGAGGGAGTGGATCCAGTCAGCTGACGTGTTGCCAGAGACGTGTCATCGATAAATGCTACCGCCAGCAAATGATTCCAACATAGACATTTCTTTATGCCACGTATAAATGTATATATGTTTTTTCAGTAAACTTTTAAACAAACCGAGGAGTTTAAGTGAGCCTCCATTCTCTAGGGCTAGATATATTACATACTTATGAGACCATTAATGACACCTTGCACTGCACGTGACATTACATCCTTGTTTAAGATAATTAATGAGACCACTGACATGTTGCTGGGACACGAGTATAAACACCCAGCTGGCGTCCTCAGGACAGATGTAGAAGAAAGGATTCCAGTGTCAGGACAGGCAGGTTTGAGGGAATTATAAGAAGCTTGAACCTCCCCACTCGCTAGGGGTGTATAAGGCCAGCACTTAGTTGACTGGGGGAGCCCTAGGGTGAGCAGTGGCACCCGGTACTGAGGGGCTAAGACCTGTGGGACGACCCCAACCACAGGGTGGAAGGGGTGAACCCTGACAATATATATATATATATATATAATATATATATATATATATATATATTATATATATATATATATATATATATATATATATATATATATATATATATATATATATATATATATATATATATATATATATATATGCAATTGACGATCACAAAACATGATCATTTTATGCGGAAAATCCACAGAGAAAATTGAAATTAGGTGAACGTTTCGACTCGTTTAGAGCCTTTGTCAACACCAGACTGAAAAGAGAGAGGAAGGGGGAGGATATATAGGCCGAAACCTGACCAACCCAACCCTAGGGAAAGAATTAACCAGAGACAGGTATAGCTTAGCTTGGAGTGGTCAAAGAGGATTAAGCGGTCAGAGAATAAGGATGAAAGATTAAAGAAAAGCCTCATGAACACGCAATATATGAATATATAAATATAAAATTATAATGAGACATTGTAAGCCTCTCTAACAGTTAGAGTTTTTTCTTAAACTGTTGTGCAATATTATAACTTAAAAAATGGATCAAGTTTGTACATTCCAGTACTAACATTAAGAAGATTTGGACACTGACTGATTAGAGCAGACTCAATTAAATTCCGTTCCACGAAATCCCCACAATTGGTAATGCTTTTTGCACCATTCCAGTTAATATTGTGATCGCATAAATTCGTATGTAGATACAATGCATTAGACGATTGGGCAGTTCTAATACTATAAGCATGTTGTGACAACCGCAATTGTAAGGACTTTCCTGTTTGTCCAAGGTACACAGAATCACAATCATTGCAGGGAATTGAATACACACAACCTGCTATCAGGGGAGTTTTTTATTAAATTGGATTTGATCGTACTATTAGTGAACACCAAATTATATTAAGTTTCTTAAAAATCAAAGACAATTTTTCAAGTCCACTCGCATAAGGTACCACCAATGAGTTAATAATTTCTGGTTTCGCCTTAGGATGTGATTATAAAACGTACGCTTGGCTTGTTCAAACGAGAAATCCAAAAACCTCTTAGGATATTGTAAACTCTTCCCGATTTCATATATTTTAGCAATCTCTTCATCAAAAAAATCTGGGCTGCATACCCTCAAGCTCGTAGAAACATTCCTGAAAATACTGCCTATACTACGCCTGTTTACCTTTACTATGATGATTCGAATAAAAAATGAACATACGACCCCACGTTGGTAGGTTTCCTATACACTTTAAATTTGAACTTTCTAGTGACTCTATGAAACATAATGTCCAAAAACGGAAGCACACCATTCACCTCAGTCCTCAAATGTGATAGTTATTGAAGGTACCAAATAATTGAGTTCATTAAGAAAAGCTATATGGTCTTTGTCGCACGGCCATAAGCACAAAATATCATCAACATAACAAACCCAAACTACATAGCAGGGATAATGATTTGGATACGATTTTTGTTTCGAAGAATTCCGTATACAAATTGCTTAAAACGGGGAAAAGAGGATAGTAGGATGCCCAGGTCGCCCCATTCACAATATCTGTATTGAAATTGTTTTATTAAAACTAAAATAATTGTATTTTATACACAATTTGATAAGGTCTAATACTTTATTGGTCTGCAAGATCAAATTATATTTAGGCAGTTCCTCACGAAGAAATTCTAACAGGTCATCAACTGGTACTTTAGTGAATAAAGACGTCACATCGAAACTTATTAGTTAAAATCAAAATTTAAATTCAGTGTGGATAGCTTATTAATAACTAAGTCCACAGTGTTTGTCGATTGTGGACTTACAAAAAATCTTATTCCAATATTATCCCCTGCTAATGTCGTTTGATTAGGTATGTTGAGATATTTTGTGCTTATGGCCGTGCGACAAAGACCATATAATTTTTCTGTAAATGTAACTCAATTCTTTGGTACCTTCAATAAAATTCACTTGTGAGACTGAGGTGAAAGGTATGCTTTCCGTTTTTGGACATTTATGATTCATAGAGTCACACTAGAAAGGTTCAAATTTAATGTGTCTAGGAAACCTACCAACGTGGGGTCGTATGTTTCATTTTATTCGAATCATCATAGTATATAAGTTAAATCAGGTCAGTATTTTCAGGAATAGTTTCTACGAGCTCTGAGGTATGCAGCCCAGAGTTTTTTGATGAAGAGATTGCTAAAATATATGAAATCGGGAAGAGTTTCAATATCCTAAGAGGGTTTTTGGATTTCCGTTTAACAAGCCAAGCGTACGTTTTATAATCACTTCCCTAAGGCAAACAGAAATTATTAACTCAGTTGGTGGTACCTTATGCGAGTGGACTTGAAAAATTGTCTTTGATTTTTAAGAAACTTAATATAAATTAGGTGTTCACTAATAGTACTATCAAATCCAATTTAATAAAAAACCTCCCCTGATACAGCAGGTTGTGTGTATTCGATTCCCTGCAATGATTGTGATTCTGTGCTACCTTGGAACAAACAGGAAAGTCACTTCACATAATTGCGGTTGTCATAACATGCTTATAGTATTAGAACTGCCCAAATGTCTAATGCATTGTATCTACCATACGAATTTATGCGATCACATATTAACTGGAATGGTGCAAAAAGCATTACCAATTGTGGGGATTTCGTGGCACGGAATTTAATTGAGTCTGCCTCTAATCAGTCAGTGTCCAATCTTCTTAATGTTAGTACGGAATGTACAAACTTGCATCCATTTTTAAGTTATAATATTGCACAACAGTTTAAGAAAAAACTCTACTGTTAGAGAGGCTTACAATGTCTCATTATACATTTTATATTTATATATTCATATATTGCGTGTTCATGAGGCTTTTCTTTTAATCTTTCACTCCTTATTCTCTGACCGCTTAATCCTCTTTGACCACCGTCCCCAGCTAAGCTATACCTGTCTCTGGTTAATTCTTTCTCTAGGTTGGTGGGCAGGTCAGGTCGGCCTATATATCCTCCCCCTTCCTCTCTCTTGTTCAGTCTGGTGTTGACAAAGGCTCTAAACGAGTCGAAACGTTCACCTAATTTCAATTTTCTCTGTGGATTTTCCGCATAGCAGATCATTATATTGGATCGTCATATTAGCATATAGTATATATAGAATAATAGAGATAGAGATGATATAGCTATAGCGAGAGATAGTATATAGTAGGAGATATAGTCGATGTATATTGATGATAGCTATATATTATTGAGATCGTAGAGATAGATGATATATAGTGTAGTAATATGATAGTATATTATATATACTAGATTAGTCTATATAATAGGTCTATATATGTAGTATGCCTATCTATATATTTAATGTCTAGGTATGGTCTATATAGCTTATATATGTATCTGTCTCAATATTATATATGTATATATTATCAGCTATATACTATAGATATATATCATTTATATTATATAAGGTTTATTAATCTGAGTGCCAACACTGGCCTCTTTCATCGTTGGTGTCCAAAAACTTACATACAAGGCTATTTCTGTGATATATAGATATATATATTATCTATATACTGAAAACTCACACCCCGAAGTGACCTCGATCTACCCCATACTCCCAGGAGCAACGCAACGGTATTTACAGGTATGCCTTAAAACACTTGACCATCACGTAACCGGACATAAGGAAGGATTAGCCTGGAGATTAAGGCCACTTCCGGTTCCCCCGCCGGCACGATGATGGTTATCTTGGGCATTAGCATTTTATCAAATCACCTAGGTTCATTTTTGGGGGCAACACGTAGGGAAACACAAAATGCAAACCATGCCTGAATGGTCCCCAGGACTAGATACAACTGAAAACTCACACCCCGAGAAGTAGCTCGAACCCATACTCCCACGGGCCCAGCAAACGCAACTGGTTATGGTACGAGGGGATGTGTGGGGGATGCCTTAACCTGTGAGTTTTCAGTTGCATGTATCCCTGGGGACCATTCAGGCTTGTTTGCATTTGTGTGCCTCACGTGTTGCCCCAAAAATGAGGGTGCATTTGAATCAAAATGCTAGCCCCCCAGAATGATGGAGCACTTCCAGGGGCGCGCGGGGAAGTGGCTCTACATCTAGTGGACATAGTCAGCTTCCTGTATGTCCGGTTCGTGGATGGTCAAGGTGGTGTGTAAGGCTCCCTGTAGCATCCAGTGCGTTTGCCTCCTGGGAGTAGGGGTTCGAGTCAACTTTTTTTTCTAGGGGGTGTGGGAGTTTTCAGGTTGTATTCGGTCCTGGGGACCAGTCAGGAGTGTTCGCATTTGTTTTCCTCCGGTGTTGCCCCCTGCAAATGAGGGATGGGTGATTTGATAAAATGCTATGCCCAAGATACACATCCAAGTGCCGGCGGGGGGAAAGTGAGTTTTCAGTATAGCTCAGGCTATCACTTCCTTATGTCCGGTCGTGATGTCCAAGTGGTTGAAAGGCATCCCTGTACATACCAGTTGCGTGCTCCTGGGAGTATGGGTATCGAGGTCACTTCTTGGCGATGAGTTTTCAGTTGTATCTACACATGGGGACCATTCAGGCGTGGGTGGTGGCATTATTATTATAGATATATATAATATATCTATATATATATATATATATATATATATATATATATATGATATATCAGGCGTAAGAAACTCTGGGGACCCGGCCAGAATTCAAACCCATGCCGTCTAGGATCACCCCTAAATGGTACACATATCCGTGACCACCGCACCAATGATCGTCCTATAAGGATTGGTCAGTCTGGTGCTTATTCACTAAGCTCCCTGACTGATCAACCCCCGACGACACTCATGTATCCATTTGGGTACAGTTTTCATCCAATATCCTGGCGCATGCACGGGCCGCACTGAGGTTTAAACATGGGTGAGAAAGCTGTATGAACGCGCAAGCCATAGATCACTAAGAATTCTCTTTGACCCGGCCAGGATTCGAAACCCTGGCCGGGTCAAAGTTAGATATATTATATATATATGATATATATTATATAGAGATATATATATATATCATATATAGGAATGTATATATAGTGATATATATATAGAGGTTCCGGTACCTAGTAGCCAGAAGCCAACGTCGCAGCCTTACTATGCAAGGCCCCGATTTGCCTAATAAAGCCAAGTTTCCTTGAATTAATATATTTTCTCAATATTTTTTTTCTTATGAAATGGTAAACCAACCCATTTCATTATGTTATGAGGTCAATTTGTTTTTTATTGGAGTTAAAATTAACGTAGGTATATGACCCCCAGACCTACCAACCCTACCTAACCTAACCTTACCTTATCTTTATAGGGTCGGTTTAGGTAGGTAGCCCGAAACAGTAAGTGATGTTGAGGGTAGGTATGGTAGGTCGAGTCGAAAAAAACAAGTAATTCATGAAAACTGGGCTTATTAGGCAATCGGGGCCTTGCATAGTAGGCTGAGAAGTGCGTGTCTGGCTACTAGGTACGACATAGATCTAAGATATATAATAGATCTATCTATATATATATATAGAATATATAGTAGATATATTATAGTATAAGTTAGATATATATATATATATATATATAATACTATCTATATATATATGACCACCATATACCTTATGTCGTACCTAGTAGCCAGAACGTACTTGTCAGCCTACTATGCAAGGCCCGATTGCCTAATAGTCCAAGTTTTCATGAAATTAATTGTTTTTTTGACTACCTAACCTACCAACCTAACCTCACCTAACTTTTTTCGGCTACCTAACCTAACCTACGAACCTATAAAAATAGGTGAAGGTTTAGGTTAGGTAGTGTGTGAGTTAGGTTCAGGTCATATATCTACGT
>WNGS01167372.1:27337866-27354322 GCA_020271785.1 Procambarus virginalis | reverse complement strand
GATATATATAGTATATAGGATATATATATATATATATATATATATATATATATATATATATCTGTATATATTATATATATATATATATATATATATATATATATATATTATATATTTATTATATATATTTATATTATATATATATATATTATTAAATATGACCGGAAAAGTAAGATTAATAATTCTAACACGAATTTTCTCGATCTTTCTTATGTTTCTTTTCACTGTTGATGGTAAATGAAAAATAAGTTCTCCAAAATTCATTTTTATTTCTAGTCTAACGCGACCCTTGAGCACAGTTCGTAAACTTATTACATTTTCAAAGACTTTAGTTTACATACACACACAACTATGAATAGAGCTTAAACATCTTCGATTTATATACCTGCATTTGGGTGAGGTGACATGTTACAATAGTATTCAATGAGGTGAAAACAGATTTTCAACACAAGCCTGAACTGGGTATAGAACGGGGTATGGAACGGGGTATAGAACGGGGTATAAGCTAAAGGGAAGGATGGAAGAAACTGCAGAGGGCCTATTGGCCCATATTTCTTGATGTTTCTATATTGGAGCGGAGTCTTGAAGTGGGTAATTCTACCCACTGGGTAGAATTACGTGGGTAATTCTACCCACTTCAAGACTCCGCTCCAATATAGAAGTATCAAGAAATATGGGCCAATAGGCCCTCTGCAGTTACTTCCATTCTTTCCTTCAATTTACCCAATTAATACCCAATATCACCTCATTTTTTGAAGGGTGTGAGTTAGTCACTTCTGGGGTGTGAGTTTTCAGTTGTATCTAGTCCTGGGGACCATTCAGGCTTGTTTGCATTTGTGTTCGTCACGTGTTGCCCCAAAAAATGAGGTGATTTGTTAAAATGCTATGCCCAAGATTACCATCCAAGTGCCTGCGGGGAAGTGGTTCATATAGCTTCGGCTATCCCTCCACCACATCACTGCCTAATGCATTCCATCCGTTAACTACTCTGACACTGAAAAAGTTCCTTCTAACGTCTCTGTGGCTCATGTGGGTACTCAGTTTCCACCTGTGTCCCCTTGTTCGCGTCCCCCCAGTGTTGAATAGTTTGTCCTTGTCTACCCGGTCGATTCCTCTGAGGATTTTGTAGGTTGTGATCATATCTCCCCTTACTCTTCTGTCTTCCAGTGTCGTAAGGTGCATTTCCCGCAGCCTTTCCTCGTAACTCATGCCTCTTAGTTCTGGGACTAGTCTAGTGGCATACCTTTGGACTTTTTCCAGCTTCGTCTTGTGCTTGACAAGGTACGGGCTCCATGCTGGGGCTGCATACTCCAGGATTGGTCTTACATATGTGGTGTACAAGATTCTGAATGATTCCTTACACAGGTTCCTGAACGCTGTTCTGATGTTAGCCAGCCTCGCATATGCCGCAGATGTTATCCTTTTTATGTGGGCTTCAGGAGACAGGTTTGGTGTGATATCAACTCCTAGATCTTTCTCTCTGTCCGTTTCATTAAGTACTTCATCTCCTATTCTGTATCCTGTGTCTGGCCTCCTGTTTCCACTGCCTAGTTTCATTACTTTGCATTTACTCGGGTTGAACTTCAACAGCCATTTGTTGGACCATTCACTCAGTCTGTCTAGGTCGTCTTGTAGCCTCCTACTATCGTCCTCAGTTTCAATCCTCCTCATAATTTTTGCATCATCGGCAAACATTGAGAGAAACGATTCTATACCCTCTGGGAGATGTTTTTGCATCATCGGCAACATTGAGAGAAACGATTCTATACCCTCTGTGTGTGTGTGTGTGTGTGTGTGTGTGTGTGTGTGTGTGTGTGTGTGTAATTGATATATCCTATTTGATATATCCTATTTGTGCTTGCAGGATCGAGCATTGACTCTTGGATCCCGCTTTTCCAGCCATCGGTTGTTTACGACAATGACTCCTGTCACATTTGCCTATTATACCTAATTTAAAAGTGTAAATAGAGTTTGCTTCCCAACCTGTTCCCCCAAGTGCATTCCATTTTTTCACTACTCACATGCTAAAAGAAAATTTCCTAACATCTCTGTGACTCATCTGAGTTTCCAGTTTCCACCCATGTCCCCTCGTTGTGTTATTATTACGTGTGAACATTTCATCGATTTCCAGTTTGTCAATTCCCCTGAGTATTTTATATATTCCTATCATATCTCCTCTCTCCCTTATTTTCTCTAGTGTCGTAAGGTTCAGTTCCCTCAGACGCTCTTCATATCCCATCCCTCGTAACACTGGGACAAGCCTCGTCGCAAACCTCTGAACCTTCTCCAGTTTCCTTATGTGTTTCTTCAGGTGGGGGCTCCATGATGGCACGGCATACTCTAAGACTGGTCTCCCGTAGGCAGTGTAAAGCGCCCTAAAAGCCTCCTCACTTAGGTTTCAGAATAAAGTTCTAATTTTCGCCAGTGTAGAGAACACTGCTGTCGCTATCCTATTTATATGAGCCTCAGGAGTTAGATTAGGTGTCACATCCACTCCCAGGTCTCTTTCTCGAATCGTTACAGGTAGGCAGTTCCCCTTCATTGTATGCTGCCCCTTTGGTCGTCAAGCACCTGATCCCATTTCCATAACTTTACATTTACTGGTGTTGAACTCCAGTAGCCATTTCCCAGACCATCTCTGCAACCTGTTTAAGTCCTCTTGGAGGATCCTACAATCCTCATCTGTCACAACTCTTGTCATTAATTTAGCGTAATCCTCTCTCGTCATCCAATTACGTAAGCATTGACAACACTCCTCTTGTACCTGTCTGGGCAATCACAATTGGCATTGAGGCACATTTCTATGTTTTTTTCTTTGGTGTAGACTGCAGTATGGAAGCCTCCGCTCCTTTCCGTAACTGTTACATCCAGAAAGGGCAGCTTCCCATTGTTCTCCATCTCGTACGTGAAACTCAACACAGAATTCTGCTGAAATGCCTCCTTCAGCTTGTTGCTAACTTATTAAAGAAGGAGGAAAGATTCGAGGTAACTACCGAAGCACTATACTGTCCCCCGAACTCAAAGCGGCAGCTAAGAGCCTTCGTGAGAACAAGGAGATAGTCATTAGGAGAGGTCATCCGCAAACATTGACATGTATGATTCCACCCCTGTAAACATATCATTTACATTAATTAGAAAGAGGCTTGGGCCCAGCACCGATCCTTGAGGTACTCCACTCGTTACTGTTCGCCAGTCCGACTTCTCGCCCCTTACCATTACCCTCTGGCTCCTTCCTGTTAGGTAGTTCCTCACCCATGCTAGGGCCTTTCCGCTTACTGCTGCTTTCTTCTCAAGTTTGTATAGCAGTCTCATGTGCAGTACTGTATCAAAGGCCTTTTGGCAGTCAAGAAATATGCAGTCTGCCCATCCTTCTCTGTCCTGCCTCATCCTTGCTACTTTGTCATTGAATTCTAAAAGGTTTGTTAGGCATGATTTCCCTGTCCTGAACTCATGTTGGTGCTTGTTTACAAACCCAATGCTCTCCAGGTGCTCAACAAGTCTTAGCCTAATTATTCTTTCAAGCATTTTGCAGGGGATGCTTGTCAGTGATACGGGTCTGTAGTTAAGTGCCTCCTCCCTATCACCTTTCTTTAAAATCGGTACGACATTTGCCTCCTTCCAGCAACTGGGCAATTCTCCTGACATAAGTAACTCATTATAGATCATTGCCAGAGGCACGCTGAGAGCCTGCGCTGCCTCTTTTAGTATCCACGGTGATACTTTGTCTGGTCCAACAGCTTTGTTTGCATCCAGTGTTGTCAACTGTTTCATTACCTCCTCTACTGTCACCTCTATATCTGACAGTCTTTCATCTAGGGTAATCTCTTCTAACAATGGGAGTCACTCAGGCTCGGTTGTGAACACTCCATGGAAACTTGCATTCAGTACCTCGCAGATTTCCTTGGCGCTTTATGTATATGCTCCCTCTGTTTTCCTCAGTCTTGTCACTTGGTCATTTACCAACCTTTTCCTTCTTATATGGCTATGTTATAATTTAGGTTGCTTGTTCGCTCTGTTTGCAATATGTGTGTGTGTGTGTGTGTGTGTGTGTGTGTGTGTGTGTGTGTGTGTGTGTGTGTGTGTGTGTGTGTGTGTGTGTGTGTGTGGTGTGTGTGTGTGTGTGTGTGTGTGTGTGTGTGTGTGTGTGTGTGTGTGTGTGTGTGTGTGTGTGTGTGTGTGTGTGTGTGTGTGTGTGTGTGTGTGTGTTGTGTGTGTGTGTGTGTGTGTGTGTGTGTGTGTGTGTGTGTGTGTGTGTGTGTGTGTTTGTACTCACCTATTTGTGCTTGCAGGATCTAGCATTGATTCTTGGATCTCGCCTTTCTAGCCATCGGTTGTTTACAGCAATGACTCCAACCCCATTGCGCTATCATATCTAGTTTTAAAATTATGAATAGAGTTTGCTTCCACAACCTGTTCCCTAAGTTCATTCCATTTTTCCACTACCCTCACGCTAAAAGAATAAGCCCTAACATCTCTGTGACTCATCTGAGTTTCCAGTTTCCACCCATGTACCTTCGTTCTGTTACTATTACGTGTGAACATTTCATCTATTTCCACTTTGTCAATTACCTTGAGTATTTTATATGTTCCTGTCATATCTCCTCTCTCCCTTTTTTTTCTATTGTCGTATGGTTCAGTTCCTTCTGGCGCTCTTCATATACCATCCCTCGTAACTCTGGGACAAGCCTCGTCACAAACTTCTGAACATTTTCCAGTTTCCTTATGGGTTTCTTCAGGTGGGGGACTCTATGATGGCACGGCATACTCTAAGACTGGTCTAACACAGGCAGTGTAAAGCGCCCTCAAAGCCTACTCACATAGGTTTCTGAATGAAGTTCTAACTTTCGCCAGTGTAGAATACGCCTCTGTCCTTATCCTATTTATATGTGCCTCAGGAGTTAGATTAGGTGTTACGTCCACTCCCAGGTCTCTTTTCCGAATCGTTACAGGTAGGCATTTCCCCTTCATTGTGTACTGTCAATTTGGACTGATATCACCTGATCAAATTTCCATAACTTTACATTTACTCGTTTTGAACTCTAGTAGCAATTTCTCTGACCATCTCTGCAACCTGTCCAGGTCCTCTTGGAGTATCCTTCAATCCTCATCTGTCACTACTCTTTTCAATAATTTTGCGTCATCCGCGAATATTGACATGAAAGATTCCTTTCAAGTAAACATATCATTTACGTAAATTAGAAATAGGATTGGTCCCAGCACCGATCCTTGAGGTACTCCACTCTTACTGTTCGCCAGTCCGACTTCTCGCCCCTTTCCGTTAGTCTCTGCTCCTTCCAGTTAGATAGTTCCTTACCCATGCTAGGGCCTTTCCGCTAACTCCTGCCTGCCTCTCAAGTTTAGATAGTAGTCTCATGTGCTGTACTGTATCAAAGGCCTTTTGGCAGTCTAGAAATATGCAGTCTGCCCAGCCTTCTCTGTCTTTCCTTATCCTTGTTATTTTATCATAGAATTCCAAAAGGATTGTTAGGCATGATTTCCCTGTCCCGAACCCATGTTGGTGTTTGTTTACAAACCCAATGCTCTCCAGGTGTGCAACAAGTTTTAGCCTAATTACTCTTTCAAGTATTTTGCACGGGATGCTTGTCAGTGATGCGAGTCTGTAGTTAAGTGCCTCCTCCCTATCTCCTTTCTTGAAAATCGGTACGACATTTGCCTCCTTCCAGCAACTGGGCAATTCTCCCGACATAAGTGACTCATTAAAGATCATTGTCAGAGGCACGTTGAGGGCCTGTGCTGCCTCTTTTAGTATCCACGGTGATACTTTGTCTGGTCCAACCGCTTTAGTTGGATCTACTGTTGTCAACTGTTTCATTACCTCCTCTGCTGTAACCTCTATATCTAATAGTCTTCCGTCTAGAGTAATCTCTTCTATTGATGGGAGCTGCTCAGGCTCGGTTGTGAACACTCATGGAAACTTGCCTTCAGTACTTCGCAGATTTCCTTGTCACTTTCTGTATATGCGCCTTCTCTTTTCTACAGTCTTGTCACTTGGTCATTTACCGACATCTTCCTTCTTATATGAATATGTAGTTATTTAGGTTGCTTTTTCGCTTTGATTGCAATATCATTCTCATAATTTCTTTCCGATTCTCGTCTTATGTTCATGTAATCGTTCCTAGCTCTGTTACATCTAATCCTTGTTGTCCTCTGTCCTTTGTCTTCTGTACTTCCTCCACTCCCTCCTGCTTCTCACTTTTGCTTCCTGACACTGTCTATTAAACCATGGGTTATTATATTCCCTACTGTTTTTTTCTTTACTGTTGTAATAAATCTTTCTTCTTCCTCCTTGCATTTCCCTATGACTTGGTTCATCATATCTTGCACTGTTTTTCCTCTAATTTCTTCCTCCACTGCACTTCCCCTAGATAGTCCCTTATCCTTCTGTAGTCCCCTTTCCTGTAATCAACTCTCCTTTCCCGGACCTCTTGTCCTTTGGTCACAATTTTTTAGTTCCATCATATTGTCAAAGACTAGGACACAATGGTCACTGGCTCCTAGTAGTATTTCATGTTCCAAATTCTCGATGTCTTCTACATTCTGGGTGAAACTTAGGTCTAATAGGCTCGGCGTAACCCCCTCCTCTTTCCCTTGTGTCTTCCTTCACATGCTGTGTTAGGAAATTCCTATCAATAACTTCTACTAACTTCGCTCTCCACGTTTCCTCCCCGCCATGGGGGATTCCTTGTGTCCCAATTTATCTCTCCGTGATTTAAGTCCCCCATGACCAGCAGCTTCGCTCTCATTCTATGCGCTATTGTTGCTGCCCTCTGCAATTCATCTATACATGCCTTGTTGCTGTCCTCGTACTCCTGCCTGGGCCTTCTACTGTTTGGCGGCGGATTGTAAAGTATCAAGATCACAATCTTCTTCCCATCCGATGTCAGTGCTCTACGTATGGAGCTTGTGCATTCATTGATAACTGGATTTTCCAAGTGTGTGTGTTTACCTACCTTCGAGGTCGTGTTCAATAACACGTACCCCTCCCCTCCATTACCCCTAACCCAACCACAATACAAAGTATGAAACACAGACCAACATTAAATGAAATCATTTTGGCAAATGTCGGGAGAACCTCAAACCGAATTTCTCCCATACATTAACGCCAGGATACACGACCATGGGCCTCCTATTACGACGAATGGAGCATTATAGCTCAGCGTTAAAAGAAAGCTTATATTCATGACCATTTTACGCCTCCAAGACTGTGTCGTCTGCGTGGCTGGGAGTTGGTAAATCTTTTCATGTGCGGCTTAAATTTTTAGGGCGCTGTGAAGGAGACATATTCACAGTGTTGTGTTGATGGTGGTTATCACGCGATAAAAGTGTGGTTAGGTTAACCACATATGTTTAAGGTCTGAGTGGATATGTTGGCCACTTGTGTTGGTTGTATAACTATGCCGGCCACTTGCATATTTATGTTGGGCACTTGAATATTTATGTTGGTCTCTAGCGAAGTTATGTTGACTACTTGCATAGTTTCGTTGCTCACTGCCTAAATGAGTCAGGAAAAACAGTGTTTGGACAATGAGAACCAACAAAACAAAGGAAGCGACGGTTCTCTTCAGAACCATCCTCGTGTCCTCATTTAAGGTAGCAGAGACCGCAGAGCTGGCCAGAGTGTAGCGAGCCTTCACATCCCACATAGAATAGGTAAATCACTTAAACTTCATAGAATTCACTCAAAGCACTCAAACTACGCTTCATGGAATGAAGACCAGAGAGATATCTCCTAACACACACACGGGACATGCTGGAAGTTCAGGTTCCAAATCTGCAAAATTAGATTGCAACATACTGCAGTGAGTGATTGAAAGTAAGCGCAAAAGTAAATACAATGGAAAATCATGGTACCATCTTGAGGTTATCTTCAGACGATTTCGGGGCTTTAGTGTCCCCGCGGCCCGGTCCTCGACCAGGACTCCACCCCCAGGAAGCAGCCCGTGACAGCTGACTAACACCCAGGTACCTACTTTACTGCTATGTAACCGGGGCATAGGGTGAAAGAAACTGCCCATTGTTTCTCGCCGGCTCCCAAGATTGAACCCGGGACCACAGGATCACAAGTCCAGCGTGCTGTCCGCTCGGCCCACCGGCATGTGCTTCATGAGCACAATTCCAGAAACCCTCCCAATTAATCTAAGAAAGATAGCAGAAACAACAGTGGAAAGTTTTAAGAGACTACTGGCCGAGTACGGCTGTTACTAAATTAGCCTGGGTGTGATGGCTACGTGGGTCTGCAGGCTATGAAGACAGTCTGCCAGACCAGACAATCACCAGAGAAGGTAGGCAGCAGACCAGGCTGCGGGAGCACGACTCAAAATAGTCAACAGGCAGTCAACAGTTTGGTCATTCCCTTATGTAATTAATGTGCCTCTTCTATAATTGTACATATGTGGCTATGTTGGCCATATATTATTTCGGTAACATTTATCACCCATCTCTGGAAATTACTAATATATGGGGTCCCTTATATATGAATAATTAAGGTCATGAGTCCGCATATATGGTGCGAAAAGTTTTGGATATATTGTGATTGAAGATAATTTAATTATCTCGTCTTCGTCCTCCACAAAACACGAGTCACCTGTGCGTAATTAGTGGAATGAAATTAATTACTTAGTTCCCCCCCCCCTCGACTGCCGAGACTTCCTACTGAGCCACCCGTTCTCGCACTTTCTTACAGTCAGTATTGACTTATTAAATACGTGCATATGTGACATACTAAACATAATAGTTTACCTTGAAAAGCTTCATAGAAAGCACCGACCTTACCTAACCTTCTTAGTATGTTAAAATAAGCATCTTATTGCTTCGTAATTACAATTATTACTTAACATATACCTATAATAGGTTAAGTAATAATTGTAATTACGAAGCAATAAGATGCTTATAAAAATTATAAGCAATAAGATGCTTAACCTATACCTATAATAGGTTAAGTAATAATTGTAATTACGAAGCAATAAGATGCTTATCTTAACATACTAAGAAGGTTAGGTAAGGTCGGTGTTTTCTATGAAGCTTTTCAAGGTAAACTAGTATGTTTAGTATGTCACATATACACGTATTAAATAAGTCAATATTGACTATACGAAAGTGCGAGAACGGGTTGACTGAGCACACCTGCCGGAGCCCCATTAAGCACCCGTGTGAGCCCGACGGCAAGACGAGGCGCTCCTTCTCCTTCAGAGCTCAGAAAAGCTCCTTACGTGAGATGAATAAAATGAAGAAAACTAATAATACACCGAACTGTTACTAGTCTTTTTCATGTTATTCTCAATTATCTTCACAACCCGTGATCTCAACTTGTACGTCTCATTTTGCACGTTATGACCCCAAGGTACAATATACAGTGCACTATGAAAAGTAGCAGCTCACAGATATCCACTTTTTCTGTGCATCGGTAGGTGGCAGGTTAGGGGGGTGGCTTGGGTTGGTACGTTTCTGATTAGGTTAGGACGCTGTATTGTGCACGTTGTGGCAGATTAAGATGACGGGGATGGACATCGTGCGGAGGATAATGTAACAAGCTGAAATAATAGTTTGCAAAATAACAATTCTGAGTTATTAACGGAGGTAAGTAATTTACGAACAGTAGTCAAGGTAATTTGTATGAAGTTTGGCAGAATGTAGAGTATCTTTACATTTATAATATGTCTACTCAGTGTTGTTTAATGACACTGAAAAGTTACGTTGCAAAGTGAAGTAAGTAAAAAAAAATGCAGAAATATAAAGAGCAGAACAATTACTATTTTGATGAAAGTTGCACATTATTGTTGATTTAGTATTTTGTATTTAATTTGTGTGTATCCCTAGGCTCTGAGTATATATGCTGTTCCCTTAAAAATTTATTTGTCTGGATTTCATATATATGTTCAATTTATGCATTATTATTATTATTATTACTTAGTTTAGACAAATGTTTTTCTTGCCAAGTGTTTCATGATTTTGTCGTGAATTTGATTGCTTTTGTATTTGTCTATATTCACTTTACAGTATTCTAGCTTTTAATTTGTTCAAGTTTATTAAATTCTGCCATTTTTGTTGTTAAATTTTTCTTTATCTTCTCACCACCACTTCAGCCATGATAAATCATTTAGAATTTTTAATTAAGCAAAATTTTCATAATTAGAGAAGAGTGAGGTAAGCAATGACTGGAATTTATGTATTCAATTTTTATTTCATTATATATATATATATATATATATATATATATATATATATATATATATATATATATATATATATATATATATATATATATATATATATATATATTATATATATATATATATATATATATATTATATATATATATATATAACTGAAAACTCACACCCCAGAAGTGACTCGAACCCATACTCCCAGGAGCAACGCAACTGGTATGTACAGGGATGCCTTAAACCACTTGACCATCACGACGGACAAAGGAAGTGATAGCCTGAGCTATATGAACCACTTCCTCGCCGGCACTGGATGGTTATCTTGGGCATAGCATTTTATCAAATCACCTCATTTTTTGGGCAACACGTGAGGAACACAAATGCGAACAAGCCTGAATGGTCCCCAGGACTATATGCGAATGAAAACTCACACCCCAGACATGACTCGAACCCATACTCCAGAGCAACGCAACTGTTATGTACAGGGACGCCTTAAACCATTCAGGCTTGTTTGCATTTGTGTTCCTCACGTGTTGCCCCAAAAAATGAGGGTGATTTGATAAAATGCTATGCCAAGATAACCATCCAAGTGCCGGCGGGGAAGTGGTTCATATAGCTCAGGCTATCACTTCCTTTTGTCCTGTCGTGATGGTCAAGCGGTTTAAGGCGTCCATGTACATACAGTTGCGTTGCTCCTAAGAGTATGGGTTCGAGTCACGTCTGGGGTGTGAGTTTTCATTCGCATATAGTCCTGGGGACCATTCAGGCTTGTTCGCATATATATATATATATATATATATATATATATATATATATATANAAAGAGGTGATATGATCACTACATACAAAATAGTAACAGGAATTGATAAAATCGATAGGGAAGGTTTCCTGAGACCTGGAACTTTAAGATCAAGAGGTCATAGATTTAAACTAGCTAAACACAGATGCCGAAGAAATATAAGAAAATTCACTTTCGCAAACAGAGTGGTAGATGGTTGGAACAAGTTAGGTGAAACGTGGTGGAGGCCAAGACCGTCAGTAGTTTCAAAGCGTTATATGACAAAGAGTGCTGGGAAGACGGGACACCTCGAGCGTAGCTCTCATCCTGTAACTACACTTAGGTAATTACACTTAGGTAATTACACACACACACACACACACACACACACACACACCACACACACACACACACACACACACACACACACACACACACACACACACACACACACACACACACACATGTTTACAGGAATAGAATCCTACATGTCAATGTTCATGGATGACGCAAAATTAATGAGAAAAGTTGTGACAGATGAGGATTGTAGGATCCTCCAAGACGACTTGAACAGGTTGCAGTGATGGTCAGAGAAATGGCTACTGGAGTTCAACCCGAGCAAATGTAAAATTATGGAAATGGGTTTAGATGATAGGAGATGTTACGATATACCGTATCGTGTTATTTCGTCGCATAAAGGCACGGCGATTTAATAGTAATACATTCATTATTACAGGAAGAACAAGGTTAACGACCATGCCGGTCGTTAACGGTCAGCACGATGTGCCTCGTCCGGTGGCGGGAATTTGTTAGCCAATCAGAAGCACCGGGCGAGGTAATGAGGGCTCATCGGAGCAGGTGGAGAGACAGACATCTACTCCCCTCCAGTCAGACAACATGCTGTCGTCGCTTTTGGATGCGTGACCAACTGACCCATCTGTTAGTGTGCTCCACCGCCACGAAGGAAGAGGACCGACCCATCGTTAGTGTGCTCCACCGTCACGAAGGAAGAGGACCTCGTTGCGTGGTCCTAGTATCTCTCTCTCAATATATATATATAACCGTGCTTATGTACACTGCCTCCATATATATAGACATGTTATTTAGTGTATATAATGTACACTCTTGTGTTTGCGATATAGCTGAATATATCCATGATGAACAGCTTTTAGATAAACTTATTTATTGTCCTTTGTCAGACCTCAGCACAAAGTGTGTCGCACCTGACAATAGGTCCGGCTGAGGCTGACACCTGATCAAATTAATATACCCCGTTATATTACTAAGGAAAACACTCGGAACAAACTTATTTTAAATGTGTTGGGTGGTCGACAGTTCGATCCCAACAGAGACCAAAGGGATAGTACACAAAGAAGGGGAACTGCCTACCTGTGACGACTCGAGAAAGAGACCTGAGCGTGGACTTAACACCTAATCTAACTCCAGAGGCACATATAAATAGGATATCGACCGCAGCGTACTCTGGCAAAAGTTAGTACATCATTCAGAAACCTAAGTAAGGAGGCATTTCGGGCGCTTTACACTTCCCTACCTGAAGAAACGCATAAGGAAACTGGAAAAGGTGTATGAAGAGCACCTGAAGGAACTGAGCCATACGATACTAGAAAAAGGAAGGGAGTCGGGGGGGATATGATAGGCACGTATAAAATACTCAAGGGGATTGACAGAGTGGATATAGACGAAATGTTCTCATGGAATAATAAGAGAACGAGGGGACATCGGTGGAAGCTGGAACCTCAGATGAGTCACAGAGATGTTAAGAAGTTTTCTCTCTGCGTGAGAGTAGTGGAAAAATGGAATGCACTTAAGGAACAGTTTGTGGAAGCAAATTCTATTAATAATTTTAATATTAGATATGATAGGGAAATAGGATCGGAGTCATTGTAGTAAACATCCGATGGCTAGGAAGGCGGGATCCAAGAGTCAACGCTCGATCCTGCAGGCACAAATAGGTGAGTACAAATAGATGAGTGAGTACACACGCTGTGAAACAGTGGAATAGTTATGGGGATAGAGTGTGTGTGTGTGTGTGTGTGGGTCGCCCTTGACAGGAGGCTACTTGTTCCAGAACAAATAGTAAACCCCCAGTAATCACTGCCAGCGTGGTGTCAAGACTCAAAGCCTGTGTCTGATTTTTAAGAAAGTTCACTTTTGTTTTTCAATGATTCAAAAAAAAAGACAGACGGTTGGAAGAAGTTAAGGGAGAAGGTGGTGGAGGCCAAGACCGTCAGTAATCTCAACCTGTAAACACACTTAGGTAATGCAAGCATAAGATGAATATCATTGAATGGGTTTGTTCTATATGCAAGCTAAGACTGTTTGCATCAAACAACGCTCTGGTGGTAAATGGCTGAACTTGACATATACCGTCCGTGAACACCTGACTTACCTGTGTGGAGGCCGGTGCTGCCCTTGACGCCAAAGGGACACTCTGAACAGTTACCAGTCTGTTAATTCACAGTCACCTCACATTTAGCTGCTATCATAATTAGAAAGGATTTGACACATGGCCCGTTGACATAATTGTGATTGATGTATTGCGCATGCTAATGCGATAACCAAGCATTAGATTGAGGTTCATGTTTTCCTTTTGAATACCGGCAGTGATAGGAAGCCGTGTTAACTGAATGGTCTTTTGACAGAGTTAGAATACAATATGTCCACTTTTTCTCGTTCGCTCGTGAATGACACCAATTCAGAGTAATTAAACTCAAAGTACATTACTAAGTTCTTAGCAAACAGTGACGTTTCCATGAGACAGATCCTAATGAAATTACGTCTCGCTATTAGTTACTCTAATAACTGATACTAGTGAGTTTTCACTATTAATATATATGTAATAATCTCTTTATTAATCACATAAAGAGTGTCTTTGCTTAAGTTCTGCATAATGGATTCTCTCGACCAAGTAGATCACAACCTTGTGAAGCTCCAGTCTGTGACGAGCTGTCCTCTGTGACGAGCCGTCCTCTGTGACGAGCCGTCCTCTGTGACGAGCAGTCCTCTGTGACGAGCAGTCCTCTGTGACGAGCCGTCCTCTGTGACGAGCAGTCCTCTGTGACGAGCAGTCCTCTGTGACGAGCCGTCCTCTGTGACGAGCCGTCCTCTGTGACGAGCAGTCCTCTGTGACGAGCAGTCCTCTGTGACGAGCAGTCCTCTGTGACGAGACGTCCTCTGTGACGAGCAGTCCTCTGTGTCGAGCCGTCATCTGTGACGAGCAGTGCTCAGTGACGAGCCGTCATCTGTGACGAGCAGTGCTCAGTGACGAGCCGTCATCTGTGACGAGCAGTGCTCAGTGACGAGTAGTCCTCTGTGACGAGCCGTCATCTTTGACGAGCAGTGCTCAGTGACGAGCCGTCATCTGTGACGAGCAGTGCTCAGTGACGAGCAGTCCTCTGTGACGAGTCATCCTCTGTGACGAGTCATCCTCTGTGACGAGCCGTCCTCTGTGACGAGCAGTCCTCTGTGTCGAGCCGTCATCTGTGACGAGCAGTTCTCTGTGACTAGCAGTCCTCTCTGACGACTCATCCTCTGTGACGTGTCATCCTCTGTGACGAGCCGTCATCTGTGACGAGCCGTCCTCTGTGAGTCCTCCCTTGACAGCCGCACCTGGGAATGTGTAACCATGTTCGGGTGATGACATATTTCTTACATAACTCTCTGAAAGCCGGGTGCCATATTCACATTGCCGACGTTGCATTGCAGAAAGTGGTCAGAAGTATTGTAAAATCCTAAGTATGCCTCAACCCCATACCCCCTCATCTTCCTCCACTCCCTCCATGCCTCCTCTCTACATCCCCAGCCTTGCCTCCACACCCCATGCCTCCACACCCCATGCCTCCACACCCATGCCTTCATGTTGTGGGTTGCTACTTTGTATCTGGGGCTTTGACTCATATATGGAATTATTTAATTAAGAGAATTAATATAAATCAAAGGACCACCCACTTTTGAGAAAAGAGGAAAACAAATAAAAGTGATTATAAGACTGACACTATAGAACCCGTGCCTATGTATGTTAGATTATTTAACAATCACTTAAAGAGAATGAACGGACTGTATTATTAATTGATAAGAGGTGCCTCAAATATCAACATTTGGGGGGGGGGGATTTATAGAAGTTCATATATATCTAGGAACCAGTGTGGTTCGTCACCAGTTCGTTAATGAGGTTAGTAAATTAAATTGAATATGGAATGAATTAGGTAATAGTAATTAGAGGCGAATGTGCCTCAGGATACTACAATAATATTGAATAATATTACTAAAATATTGGGTTAGTAATATTGATCTCATTAGATCATTAAGTATCTATATTGGTTAGTATCTCTACAATAACAATTAACAGCTTAGCTGTGAAATTAAGTGAGATGAAATCCGCTGCCACACTCCACTGACGACGTATTACGTCGGACAAATTGTTGCACGTGAAGGTGGAGAAGCCTAGCACCTCGGTTGACGTGGACCCGGGAGCTGAAAGGCAATTATAATGTAGAACTCTTCTACGTAACTAACTACAGATACATACGGAATTCTTCATAAAATATATGGCATTGGAGAATTCTTCTGCTAACATTAATATAATATATTCCTATATAAATTGCAAGAAATAAATATTGCTAGAGAGGAGTCGTACTGGATTTTTGTTGTCCGAATTCAGCTCAGCCTAACGTCAACTACCCTAAAATATAACATGTGATCACAGTGTTACAAGAAAGGGTATTAACAGTTGCCGGGCCAAGTGTCCGTTGATGTGGGAACGATTCCAGGTCCCTCGTCTTCAGCTGCCGTGATAAGACGTCAATTTTGGACTGGAGAATTGATTAGAACCTTGGACACTGCCGTATGTGCCAAATAACGTGGCACCGCTCTCGTGGTTGTAGGAGCGAAAATTAAAGTTACTACACAAGTTCCTTGCAATGGCGCTTCTCTCTCTCTTGCACGTTAGTAACACGCCGCTAATATGGCGTCTCCTTCCTCCCCTCCCTCAGCCCTGGCTGCGATACGCATGAGCAGCCCGCTCCAAGTATTCTCGAGCTTAAAGTATTTTATTTTACTTATAATTAATCAGGGAAGTAAGGACTGGTGACAAGTGCTTGTCACTAAATAATGGATTAAGGTGCAATATATTTTTGCACAATGCAATTCAGCTTATTAAGACTGCATTATGAAATTATATATAAATTACTTTATACTGTAATATTTTCCACTGTAGTTATTAATACATCTAAATGAACGAATTCAGTAAGCAATAATATGATATTTAAATAATCAACTCAATAAACGATTATCCTCAGTAAAGGAAGGTAATTAACTAAACTCTGTTTAGATGCAACTAAATGTGGAGAGATTTATGTTTTAGCCCGTCGTTCCTCACGTCGTCACTCTGACTAGAGAGAATTGGACAAATATATTGCTTCGTAATAGAAACATTAATTGACTAAATTCTACATATTAGTAGTGTTAGTAATTA
>WNGS01167372.1:27295431-27308409 GCA_020271785.1 Procambarus virginalis | reverse complement strand
TGTCCATTTGTAGTGAATCCTTCTGCCTCCTATCCTCAGTTGCATACCTGTTCCTTTACGTTGTTTTTCTCCTGACCTGTGGCTAGGCAACAATTCTGGCTGAGTCTTTGCCTTGTCTTGCATGTCATTGCCGTTTGGTCTTTCCTGCCTCGCTTCTCATCGACATATTCTTCCCTGGCATTCTGGTTACATTTATCTGCTCTCAGTGTCCTCTAGTCCTATAGTTTTCTCCATGCCCTTTTACAACCTTTGTCTGCTTAGCTACTTACTCTTCTGATTAGACTGGTTTCTCGTTTTCAATTTCTCTGTTTTTTCTTTTGGACGTGGACAAATTTGTTTGCTGCGTCCTTGCCTTCTGCGTGATGTAGTCCTCAATAATCCTTTAGACAGGAAGTGTGTGAGGAGTTGAATAAGAAATTCCAGGAGGTCTTCACCTTCGAGCAAGGAGAAATTCCAGAGGTAAGAGAGGGATAGCTAACCAGGAACCACTGGAAGACTTTGAGATTACCAGCGGGAAGTAAGGAAGTGTTTACTAGAGTTGGATGTGACAAAGGCTATAGGCCCAGATGGAATCTCCCCATGGGTCTAAAGGAAGGAGCAAGAGAACTGTGCCTACCACTCTCCATTGTGTATACAATCACTGGCAACAGGGGAACTGCCAGATATTTGGAAAGCAGCTAACGTAGTCCCGATATACAAGAAGGGGATAGACAGGAGGCACTGAACTACAGGCCAGTGTCCCTAACCTGCATACCATGCAAGCTGATGGAGAAGATTGTGCGAAAAAACTAGTGGAGCATCTGGAGCGAAGGAACTTTGTAACACAGCACCAACATGGGTTCAGGGATGGCAGGTCCTGCCTCACAGGGTTACTTGAATTCTACGACCAGGCAACAAAATATAAGGCAAGAAAGAGAAGGGTGGGCAGACTGCATATTTTGGATTGTCAAAAAGCCTTTGATACAGTGCCACACAAGAGGCTAGTGCGAAAGTTGGAGATGCAGGCTGGAGTGAAAGGGAAGGTACTCCGTGGATAGAGGAGTACCTAAGCAACAGGAGACAACGAGTCTGTGTGAGGGGTGAAGTCTCAGATTGGCGAGACGTTACAAGTGGAGTCCCGCAGGGGTCAGTCCTTGGACCTATACTGTTTCTGGTATATGTAAATGATCTCCCAGAGGGTATAGATTCGTTCCTCTCAATGTTTGCCGACGATGCAAAAATTATGAGGAGGATTGAAACAGAGGATGATAGTAGGAGGCTACAAGATGACCTAGATAGACTGAGTGAATGGTCCAACAAATGGCTGTTGAAGTTCAACCCAAGTAAATGCAAAGTAATGAAACTAGGCAGTGGATACAGGAGGCCAGACACAGGATACAGAATAGGGGATGAAGTACTTAATGAAACAGACAGAGAGAAAGATCTAGGAGTTGATATCACACCATACCTGTCTCCTGAAGCCCACATAAAGAGAATAACGTCTGCGGCATATGCGAGGCTGGCTAACATCAGAACGGCGTTCAGGAACCTGTGAAAGGAATCATTCAGAATCTTGTACACCACATATGTAAGACCAATCCTGGAGTATGCGGCCCCAGCATGGAGCCCGTACCTTGTCAAGCACAAGACGAAGCTGGAAAAAGTCCAAAGGTATGCTACTAGACTAGTCCCAGAACTAAGAGGCATGAGCTATGAGGAAAGGCTGCGGGAAATGCAACTTACGGCACTGGAAGACAGAAGAGTAAGGGGGACATGATCACAACCTACAAAATCCTCAGGGGAATTGACCGGGTAAACAAGGATGAACTATTCAACACTGGAGGGGCGCGAACAAGGGGACACAGGTGGAAGCTGAGTACCCAAATGAGCCACAGAGACATTAGAAAGAACTTTTTCAGTGTCAGAGTAGTTAGTAAATGGAATGCACTAGGCAGTGATGTGGTGGAGGCTGACTCCATACACAGTTTCAAATGTAGATATGATAGAGTCCAGTAGGCTCAGGAAACTGTACACCAGTTGATTGACAGTTGAGAGGCGGGACCAAAGAGCCAAAGCTCAAACCCCCGCAAGCACAATTAGGTGAGTACACAATTAGGTGAGTACACACACACACACACATACACACACATACACACACATTATATTAGAGGAACGAACAGAAATTAGAGGAAAAGCTGTCCAAGATATGATGGACCTAGTCATACAGAAATGCCAGGAGGCCGAAGAGAGATTTATACCAACAGTAAAGGGAAAAAATAAGGAATATAATAACCCTTGGTTTAACACTTTCTCCCCCCGGGTCGTAAATAAGCGACGCGTAAATACCGGTATTTTTACCACGAGTTGCCGTAGCGTCATAAATTTACGCCCGATTAAAAAATATTTGTATAAAATTCAATTTTTATTCGATTGACTTAGGGATAGTATGAAAATGTTTGCCAATAAATTTTCATTTTCTCTAATAGGCACATTGCATATTTGGGAGAACGGCATTGTATTGTAACTTAGTGGAAAGACTATTGTATTGTTGACACGGCGCGTGTAATCGCCCACTTCACACACGCTTAGTGTGGGCCGCAATCATGATTCTACATTTATATGCATATGTCCGCGTGGGGAATTTAATTGCGATGACAGTGATATCAAATTTAACGCTTTCGGACAAGTGTGGAGTTGACAAGCCTGAAAAGAATTGAAACATTTCGTCGCTGTTTGAAGCTCACGGCTAGTAATCGATGTAGTTCTTTAGCTTTTTGTGTGATTTAACTCATGCTTTGGTGACATATACATATGTTCTTATAGATCATCTATTGCAAACACATTGGTACAAAAATGAAATCTGTACATCAAAAATTAAAGTCTGGACAGCGAAAAGAGTATGCACTTTTCAGTGTTGCCGCTCAGTCACCCGAAAACGTCGAGATCACTTCTGGGAACGTCCAGTTCATTTCGTGGAGGGCGTGAGTTAATAGACAGTGTCAGGAAGCATAAATGGCCAGCAGGCGGGAGTGGAGGAAGTACAGAAGACAAAGGACAGAGGACAACAGGATCAGATGCAACAGAGCTAGGAACGATTACATTAACATAAGACGGACATCGGAAAGGGACTATGAGAACGATATTGGAATCAAAGCGGAAAAGCAACCTAAGTTACTAAGCAGTCATATAAGAAGAAAAATGTCGGTGAACGACCAAGTGACAAGACTAAGGAAGGCAGAGGGGCATATGCTGAAAGTGACAAGGAAATCTGTGAGGCACTGAATGCCAGTTTCCATGGAGTGTTCACTACCGAGCCTGAGCAGCTCCCATTGTTGGAAGTGGTTACCCTAGATGAAAGACTATCAGATATAGAGGTGACAGTAGAGGAGGTAATGAAACAGTTGACAACTCTAGATGCATCTAAAGCAGTTGGACCGGACAAAGTATCACTGTGGATACTAAAAGAGGCAGTGCAGGCCCTCAGCGTGCCTCTGGCAATGATCTTTAATGAGTCACTTTTGTCGGGAGAATTGCCCAGTTGATGGAAGAAGGCAAATGTCGTGCCGATCTTCAAGAAAGGCGATAGGGAGGAGGCACTTAACTATAGACCTGTATCACTGACAAGCATCCCCTGTAAAATACTGGAAAGAATAATTAGGTTACGACTGGTTGCACACCTGGAGAACGTTAGGTTTGTGAACAAACATCAACATGGGTTCTGGACAGGGAAATCGTGCCTAACAAACCTTCTGGAATTCTTTGATAAAATAACGAGGATAAGACAGGACAGAGATGGTTGAGCGGACTGCATATTTCTGGACTGCCAAAGAGCCTTTGATACAGTACCGCACATGAGACTGCTATTCAAACTCGAGAGGCAGGCGTGGGTGGGGGGAAAGGTCCTAGCATGGATAAGGAACTACCTAACAGGAAGGAGCCAAAGAGTTGCGGTAAGGGGCGAGAAGTCGGACTGGCGAACAGTAACAAGTGGAGTACCACAAGGATCGGTGCTGGGACCAATTCTATTTCTAGTATATGTTAACGACATGTTTACAGGCGTAGAGTCCTACATGTCGATGTTTGCAGATGAAGCAAAGTTGATGAGAAGAGTTGTGACAGATGAGGATTGCAGGATCCTCCAAGAGGACCTGAACAGGTTGCAGAGATGGTCAGAGAAATGGCTACTGGAATTCAACACGAGTAAATGTAAAGTTATGGAAATGGGACTAGGAGATAGGAGACCAAAGGGACAGTACACAATGAAGGGGAACAGCCTACCTGTGACGACGCGAGAAAGAGACCTGGGTGTGGCTGTAACACCTATTCTATCTCCTGAGACACGTATAAATAGGATAACGACAGCAGCATACTCTACACAGGCAAAAGTTAGAACATCATTAGAAACCTAAGTAAGGAGGCATTTAGGGCGCTTTACACTGCCTACATGTGGCCAGTCTTAGAGTATGCCGCCTCATCATGGAGTCCCCATCTGAAGAAGCATAAAAAGAAACTGAAAAAGGTTCAGAGGTTTGCAACGAGACTCGTCCCAGAGCTACGAGGGATGGCGTATGAGGAGCGCCTGAGGGAAATGTGCCTTACGACACTAGAAAGAAGAAGGGAGAGGGGGAGACATGATAGGAACGTATAAAATACTCAAAGGGATTGACAGAGTGGACATAGACGAAATGTTCACACGGAATAGTAACAGAACGAGGGGACATGGGTGGAAGTTGGAAACTCAGATGAGTCACAGAGATGTTAGGAAGTTTCTTTTAGCGTGAGAGTAGTGGGAAATGGAATGTACTTAAAGAACAGTTGTGGAAGCAAATACTATTCATAATTTTAAAACCAGGTATGGTAGGGAAATATACCGGAGTCATTGCTGTAAACAACCGACGCTCGAAAGGCGGGATCCAAGAAGTCAATGCTCGATCCTGCAGACACAACTAGCTGAGTACGACTAGGTGAGTACACACCACACACACACGCTGTTCAAGAATCTGTACACCCAATGATTTACAGTTAAGGGGCGGGACCGAAGAGCCAAATCTCAATCACAACAAGCACAACTTGGTGAGTACAACTAGGTGAGGACCACACACACCCAAACACACACACACACACAACACACACACACAACACACACACACACACACACACAAACACACACACCACACAAACACACACAATTTCATACATACACAGTTTCAAGTGTAGATATGATAGAGCCCATTAGGCTTAGGAAACTGTACACCTGTTGATTGACGGTTGAGAGGCGGGACCAAAGAGCCAGAGCTAAACCCCCGCAAGCACACTAGGTGAGTACAAATAGGTGAGTACACACACACACACACACACACACCCACACACACACACACACACAAACACACACACACCACACACACACCCACACACACACACACCACAAACCCATACACACACACACAGTGTTCACTAGGCAGTGATGTGGTGGAGGCTGACTCCATACACAGTTTCAAGTGTAGATATGATAGAGCCCAATAGGCTCAGGAATCTGGACACCAGTTGATTCACAGTTGAGAGGCGGGACCAAAGAGCCAGAGCTCAACCCCGCAAGCACAATTAGGTGAGTACAATTTGGTGAGTACACACACATCCTGAACCTCTCTACAATGAAGGAAGGAAGGAATAGGGCAGACATCATAACGACGTATGAGATACTAAGGAGGAGATGGCCAAAGTAGATATAGAAACATTATTCAAATTAAGCAACAGTAAAACATGAGGACATAATTAGACATTAGAGAACAGGTGAATCACAGGATTATCAGATTTTTTCTATCAAAGAGTAGTAATTAAATATAAGGGACTTGTTGAGAAAGTTTACCTGCTTGATGGGTTTTGGAAGATCTTCTACTCCCCAACCCCGGCCCCAGGCCAGGCTTGACTTGTGAGAGCTTGGTCTAACAGGCTGTTGCTTGGAGCGGCCCGCAGGCCCGAATTGTCAAAGTCAATTCGATACACGGTTTAAGAGCACATGCTCAACCTCTGAAAGCTCAACCAGGTGAGCACAACTAGGTGACACCACTCACACCAGCGTCCTCACATAAAACTTCAAAACTAAAACTATTCAAAGTGCTGTTGTATATTTCCACATCTTGGGGGAGTTTACATATTATAATGCCACCAATACATCACAGGCCGTACGGTTCTCACTGACTGGGCTCAAATATTACAGCTGATTCAAAATCCTCTGAAACATTTGGACACTCACGCAAACATCTGAAATATTACGAAACACGAAATGATATAAATCATTGAGAAACTCAAGAAGTTATGTGAAACATGTTGAAATTCCTGAACTCCTCTATAAAAGATTTTGCCGCTAACGACATAATCTAAATAATTACTACACTCACGAAATCCTCGAAACATTTTGACTCACGAAAACCTGCCAAACATTTCGCCACTCACAAACTTCGTCGAGGCAGTACAACACTAACATAATCCTCTGAAGTGTTTCAACACCTACGAAATGCTCTGAAACATATCGAATGTCACCAAATCCTGGTCAGTATTACAGCTGTACGAACATGTCAGGCACTGCGGCTCTCAAGAACTTGTCACGAAACTCTGTTCAATATTTGCAGTCACGAACCTGTCAAGTATTTCAATTGTCAGGAATCTGTCAAACATTATGACTGCTACAAAAACTTGTGAGGCAAAAAACTAGTGACATGAGGCACGAAAAATTACTTGACTGCTCTTGACATATTTACAGAATGTGACGCACATTGTCATCACTCTCTCTTGTTCTCCAGCGCTGCTGTCTTTTGAACTTGGTTTTTAATTTTTTTTAGCGTGATGCGAGTTGAATAACCGCTGTCGTGCCGCAGGGAAAGTTATATAATGTTTCCTACTATTATGTTAGCGCTGATGTTGTCGTGTGTGTACTCACCTAGTGGTTCTTGTGGGTGTTGAGCTCTGGTTCTTTGAGCCCACCTCTCAACTGTCAATCAGTCATTTTTTCCATACACACACACACATACACCGCCAGGAAGCAGACCGTAGCAGCTGTCTAACTCACAGGTATCTATTTACTGCTTGGTGAACAGGTGCACCAGGAGTGAAAGAAACTGCCCATTTGGTTTCTGCCATCATTGAGGATTGGAGTTGGATCTTAGGATTATGAGTCCAGAGCGCTACCCACTCAGCTATCAGACCCCCCTGTGTGTGTGTATATGTGGGTGTAAAGTGGCTGGCAGACAATATGGCCTATGCCGTCGTATCTGCCGCAGGTCAGGAAGAAAGCTTGCAAGACACGAACAATAAATCATCATCAAGAGGAAGGTCGCCATGGTCAGCTGTCCAGCATAACGAGAACCACAACCGTACAGACTCAATGACAGCACTAAGCATCCACATGGTGTCAACATCACGCCCCTGTAAGGATGGTAACCAAGAAGTGTGTCTACTTTGGTTAACACCAATCACCAGAACAGCAGAACCAAAGGGGCAGTGAAGCTGCAGTGAAGAAAACTCACAAGACTAGCAAATGCCGAGGTCTTGTGCAGAGTTAAAGCTTCGTTACTATAACCAGTAGGTTCATGGGGGTACAAGTGAACTTAAGTTCTTGAGTGAATGACAAAGAAATAAGAACGATCGCTTTTGTGTTCTAATGTCATATCATTGCTCGTCAACCCGTCCTCTTAAAAATAACGTCGCTTTTGGCTCGTATGCGAGCTATGGCCAAAAGTGCACGTAATTTGAAATGAAATCGACTCACAAAAGTGACGTATGGTTCCGTTTTCTGTTTGAGTCGTCCGGCTGACTCGGACAGGTTACGAGAGGAAACTTTCAATTTACATTTTTCATAAAAATTTGAAACTTTATGAGAATTTCCTGCCCACCTAACCTACCAGAGGACCTTAACTTACTGTTGTTGAAAAAAATCCCAAATTTATTCATTTATTTTTTTCATTTTCAAATTACGTCCACTTTCGGCCATACGGGCAAACGGCCAAAAGCGACATTTTTTTTTAATAGGACAGGTTGTTTCAGCGCGAAAACGTTTGTGTAGGCACACATCTGAGAAGCAGTAGAAATCTTCCATTTGCCCTATGTGTCAGGTATAATAACAAAATGTAATTTTGTATTTAATCCAACTTTTCATTAAAATAAATTAATTTAGGAAAATTATAAGGTGCCTAAATGACACATTTCGGTTCACAACATCTTCAGAGGCAGAGGACATACAGGTTCAAGGGAGCAAGTTGGACTTCGTAAATACCATGTAAGATGAGAACAAAAGCGCTCGTGTACACATGCACCAGTTAATTTGAAAGTTGAAAAAACAGGACAAGAGAGTTGAAACTCAACCCATCGCAAACCCCTCTTGGTGAGTATAGAAGCGCACGCAACAAATGAGGGGAGAAAGTAGATAGCGTGCGCCTCGCAGGGCTGCGCTGCACCCCACGTCCATCCTCATTAAAATGAGAGAGGCATCTGAAAAACGCCTCCTTGACATTGTCGCGGCTCCCATGTGCTATAATGCCTGGAATATAACTAGGAGTGTCCTCACCCCACCCATGTGAGGGAGGCTTCCAGTCTCTCATGGCATGAGCTCCGTCTCATACATGAGGCATCCTGGCTCTCATGTCAACAGATACTCCCCTCATATGAGGCTTATTGGCTCTACGTTCACTAGGTCAGTCTCATTTCTGAGACTCGCCCGTGTCTCTCATCACCTCTGGTGTTTCACATACAACATTGCCTGCTCACATTATGTCATAAACGTCTTAGACACAGCGTTTCCTCGTTCTCATTATATCCAGGACGTCAGAAATAGCGTTACCGCTCTCAGTATATCTTGAACGTTACACACACTGTTTTTCCCCTCTCTCAGCATATCCCTTACCTCTCACATACTATCCGCACTTTCAGTATACCCGGAACGTCACACATACAATGTTTTCCAGCTCAAAATATATCGAGAAAGGTGTATGACATACCATTTATTTCAGGATAGACCAGGCATGACCAGTTGACCGAGAAGAATGATATGGAATATTGCAATGATCAGACAATATTTTTTAGGGACAAAGTTTGCGTCATAAATTATTTAAACAAATTGAACCAATCATTTCATTCCTACATTTAGCTCCTGTTTCTTGTCATATTAGAAAAGAACATCGCATATTCTTAAACATACTAATTCAAAAAATTAGTTTTCAGTTTATGTTCACCAATATTTATAGACTATATAAACTATATAAACCTTGAGATACTTTCTGTTTTATCCTCAGATCTGGTGTTCATCTTTTCAAGTGTTCGTTTGATTCTTGGGGAATACCTCAAGAAACATAATAGATAGATAGATAGATAGATAGATAGATAGATAGATAGATAGATAGATAGATAGATAGATAGATAGATAGATAGATAGATAGATAGATAGATTGATAGATAGATTGATAGATAGATTGATGAATGTGTAGTTTGATAGATATGTGGCTGTATATAAAGGTAGATGGATAGAAAACTGGATGGATAGATAGATAGATAGATGGATGGAAGGGTGGGTGGATAGATTGATAGATGGATGGATAGATGAATATTTGGATGAATGCAAAGATAGATGGATAGGTAAAGGGATATAAAGATGGATAAATATATGGATAGATAGATTGTTGGCTAGAAGGATAGATAAATGGATAGATAACTGAATGACAGATGAACAGATAGATGGAGAGATAGATGGATAGGTAGATAGATGAATAGATAAATGGATGGATAGATAGATAAATTGATAGCTGGGATAGAGACAAGCAAACAGACGGACCGTGGTAACGCACATTATACACTCCTGTCACATCATTACACACAGAGATCACACTAACGTAATGCATCATGTGAACAAGGCAGTGTCTGGGATGCTCCCGGACGCAGGTTCGAATCCTCGTCACGGCCCTTGTGGATTTGTACACTCCCCTCCTCCGCTTCCAGTTTTAAAAGTGAACAATTCAGCTCCATGAGGAAACAAATACAAATTCTTGAGACACAAACATAAATCGAAGATTGAGACCAGAAACATCTAATTAAAATACCATAAACAACATTGTAATGTTGTACCATTGTCATTGTAATGTACCATTGATGTACCATTACATTGGTAATGGTTCTTCCCCCATTACCATGGACAATGTAGAGTGTCCCGTATATTGTCTCATCACAGACATAATAAAATGTAAAGATTTACACCAAGCCTCTCGCACCCTGCTGAGTGTTTTGTGAAGGTTTGAATGAGTGATTAAGACGATAATTACATTTCAACGATTAATGCCAGCGATATGAAATTATAATTATTATCATTATTATCATATTATTATTATTATTATTATTATTATAATTACAATATAATGATAATAATATAATCATCACAACCATTTAAATTTTATAATAATTATTAAAATATATATATTATAATAAACGAAGGGACTGCAAATTAATTAATTCGCTTTTATAGTTCATCTCTTAGATTTACCGAGGAAAATATTTTCATTTAAAATACAATCTCTTTAATCAAAATAAAGCATTATCTCCCTGCATATACCTATACAATTATTGTAAATACATGTCATTACTGCTATAGTTCTAAAGGCAAGAATAAGCACTGTGAGAGCAGAGTGCATGTTAGGTGTTAAAATATATAGGAAGGAGATAGCGAGGCCGTGGCGAGGAGTGCACTCAAGAGTCACTCGAGCGTTCACTCTGGCCTGTGAGGCGCTAATTAGTGGAAGTTCAGGTCACTGTAGTGTAATTTTACCTGCTGGCGGTAAGAGGAGGGGGGGGGGGGGGTTGGTGGCTTACCTGTGAGCTCCACTTGTGTTGTGTTGGTGAACATGTGTTGTGGTGGTGAACATGTGTTGTGGTGGTGAACATGTGTTGTGTTGGTGAACGTGTGTTGTGGTGGTGAACATGTGTTGTGGTGGTGAACATGTGTTGTGTTGGTGAACATGTGTTGTGTTGGTGAACATGTGTTGTGTGGTGAACATGTGTTGTGTTGGTGAACGTGTGTTGTGGTGGTGAACATGTGTTGTGGTGGTGAACATGTGTTGTGTTGGTGAACATGTGTTGTGTTGGTGAACGTGTGTTGTGGTGGTGAACATGTGTTGTGGTGGTGAACATGTGTTGTGTTGGTGAACATGTGTTGTGTTGGTGAACGTGTGTTGTGTTGGTGAACATGTGTTGTGGTGGTGAACATGTGTTGTGGTGGTGAACATGTGTTGTGTTGGTGAACATGTGTTGTGGTGGTGAACATGTGTTGTGTTGGTGAACATATGTTGTGTTGGTGAACATGTGTTGTGGTGGTGAACATGTGTTGTGTTGGTGAACATGTGTTGTGGTGGTGAACATGTGTTGTGGTGGTGAACATGTGTTGTGTTGGTGAACATATGTTGTGTTGGTGAACATGTGTTGGTGAACATGTGTTGTGGTGGTGAACATGTGTTGTGTTGGTGAACATGTGTTGTGTTGGTGAACATGTGTTGTGTTGGTGAACATGTGTTGGTGAACATGTGTTGTGGTGGTGAACATGTGTTGTGTTGGTGAACATGTGTGTGTTGGTGAACATGTGTTGGTGAACATGTGTTGTGGTGGTAAACATGTGTTGTGTTGGTGAACATGTGTTGTGTTGGTGAACATGTGTTGTGTTGGTGAACATGTGTTGTGTTGCTGAACATGTGTTGTGTTGCTGAACATGTGTTGTGTTGCTGAACATGTGTTGTGTTGCTGAACATGTGTTGGTGAACATGTGTTGTGTTGGTGAACATGTGTTGGTGAACATGTGTTGTGTTGGTGAACATGTGTTGTGTTGGTGAACATGTGTTGTGTTGCTGAACATGTGTTGGTGAACATGTGTTGTTCTCCTGATCACCTGTGTTATCTTAATTCTATTTTTACTGTTCTACTGACCTGTGTTGACTTCCTCTCCTGTGCTGTGTTGTGTTGTTCCCCCTGTGTTGCCTCGCTTCCCTACGGGACAGTTAGACATGAGTTGCTACATGTGATGTATAGTGTCTACGAGTTTCGTGCAGTGTTCCTGCCTTGTGTTGCTCATTGTGTTATATCGTATTGACAACAAAGAACGGTCTATATAAAATAACTTAGAATGACAATGAAATAAGTGGCATTCTAAAAAAATTCTTTGTTTCTGTATTTACGCGAGAAAATCTTGGAATTTCATTTACACCTGAATAAATCCATGAAGGTAGTGAAGAAGGGAAGATGAGTTGTTTAGTCGTTGTCAGGGGAAAACCTTATTACAATGACGGGGAGATTAAACCCAAACAAGTTCCCAGGACAGACAAAGTCTTTCCCAGGGGCCTGAAAGAAGGTGAAGACGAGCTAAGTGAGCCCCTTGACATTTATCTTTAGTAAGTCATTACAGTCGAGCAAGGTCCAGCATCGTTGAGAGCTGCACATGTTGTGTCAGTCTTTATATAAGTGATGCAATCGGATCACTAGATCACTTGTGTCATCCGCCAATTACCTTAACGTTAATTATTTCAAAATTGGTTGAGCGATAATCACAAAAGTCATTCGTCTACATGTTGAAAAACATAGATTAATGAAGAATTTACAACTTTGTATTACTAAAGGCTGCTAATTACAAATCGTTTAACACGTTTACTTTCATTCTTATAAAGTATATTTCAAGCAGATGATGGTTTAAGGATGGGAATATGTTCTTCGGTTTTATCTAAGATTTCGATAGAGTGCTGCACGAAAGACAGATATTTCCAAGAGGAGGTATAACTATAGCTAGATGGAATGGTGAACCATTGCAAGTGGAGTGCCCCAGGGTACGGCCACAGGCCGTACATACGAAAGGCCTGTGCCTTTCCTACGAAAGGCCTGTGCGTACGGCCTGTGGCCGAAAGGTACGCCAGAGGCCTCGATACCTTTCATCAAACAATCACCGGTAACAATGTAGAGATGACTTAGGCTAACCCCGCCGTC
>WNGS01167372.1:27237379-27268704 GCA_020271785.1 Procambarus virginalis | reverse complement strand
TTTTGTTGCATGTGATGGCACTCGGTGCAAAACAAAAATTCTGAAAATCAAATTATAAATAAAATTCCAATTACTGTACTTAAGTAAATGGTAGCACAAATCTGAGCTGAAATATGCACTGTATAGTGATGTAATTGTAAGTGACAAAGAATAATGGGAATAACAACCATCAGGCCAGTGATGAACTATTTTACAATGTTATTTTATCAAATTAATACAGAACCATGAACAATAACTTAGTTATTTTCCAGAAGGCTACTATAATACACTTTATTTCCCATTAGCCCGATTTATATTTAAAAATCCAGCATTGAATGTAATGAAACACTAATCGCTGCGAGAGCCTCGGTGGCTCCCTGAAGCTATCACATATTGATATGGTACCATCTACTATGTTGCATCATCTGTGGAGTTCTATGAGCCTAATGGGGATTAGTGCCAGAACTACACCCCGACTCAGAGGACCAGGGAGCAGTGAAAGTCAAACAAACCACTGCTGGCTTCAATAGAGTCCACAGCCTTAAGAAATGTCAAAAGAGCCAACCATTGCCAAATTTTTCCTGACGATTGGATTTTGAACCGCAGCATTGTCTTAGCATTATAGAACTGCTTTGGTGGGTAAGCAGTTCCATCATCTCAGTTGCAGACTTTTCTTCCATTGAACATGCTGTAGATGATTTCTAACCCTCCTGTAGTTCCCTCTTCTGTATTATGTACACAGCACCTAAGAGAGGAGGAGCCCAACACACCCAGCAGGAGTAGAACACAGCACCTAAGAGAGGAGGAGCCCAACACACCCAGCAGGAGTAGAACATAGTAACTGACAGGTGAGGAAAGCAACTCACTCAGCAGGAAGAGGCCACAGTACCTGACAGGTGAGGAACCAACACTACCAGCAGCAGCAGGAGGCCACAGTACCTGACAGGTGAGGAACCAACACTACCAGCCTCAGGAGGAGACCACAGTACCTGACAGGTGAGGAACCAACACTACCAGCAGCAGGAGGAGACCACAGTACCTGACAGGTGAGGAACCAACACTACCAGCAGCAGCAGGAGGCCACAGTACCTGACAGGTGAGGAACCAACACTACCAGCAGCAGGAGGAGACCACAGTACCTGACAGGTGAGGAACCAACACTACCAGCAGCAGGAGGAGACCACAGTACCTGACAGGTGAGGAACCAACACTACCAGCAGCAGGAGGAGACCACAGTACCTGACAGGTGAGGAACCAACACTACCAGCAGCAGGAGGAGACCACAGTACCTGACAGGTGAGGAACGAACACTACCAGCAGCAGGAGGAGACCACAGTACCTGACAGGTGAGGAACGAACACTACCAGCAGCAGGAGGAGACCACAGTACCTGACAGGTGAGGAACGAACACTACCAGCAGCAGGAGGAGACCACAGTACCTGACAGGTGAGGAACCAACACTACCAGCAGCAGGAGGAGACCACAGTACCTGACAGGTGAGGAACCAACACTACCAGCAGCAGGAGGAGACCACAGTACCTGACAGGTGAGGAACCAACACTACCAGCAGCAGGAGGAGACCACAGTACCTGACAGGTGAGGAACGAACACTACCAGCAGCAGGAGGAGACCACAGTACCTGACAGGTGAGGAACCAACACTACCAGCAGCAGGAGGAGACCACAGTACCTGACAGGTGAGGAACGAACACTACCAGCAGCAGGAGGAGACCACAGTACCTGACAGGTGAGGAACCAACACTACCAGCAGCAGGAGGAGACCACAGTACCTGACAGGTGAGGAACCAACACTACCATCAGGAAGTATAAACAGTACTGGTCGCCTCCCTCGCCTTGCCGCCTTAATCAACATCAAACTCCGAAATTATTACAAAACGTATATGTATAATTTATGTACTTGATATATTAAAAAATTACAAAATGAAACATATTTATTTAAAAGTGTTGGTATTTATATACCAGATGGCGGGCGCGAGTTAGTGTTTGTTTGTTTACAAACTCCGGGCCAGGGAGGGCGAGGCAGCGCCACCAACTTGTCGCTTTTCACAGGTTAACTCTTAACTTGACGAGGGAGAAGGGTTATTGGTGGCGTTCTTGTGAGGCGAGGAAGACCTGAAGCAGCCTACACGTACACGAGCGGTGCAGAGAGAGAGAGAGCAGGAGCCGCCGCCATGGACCTCCTCGACTCCATCATGAGCAAGATGGACAAGCCGCCAAGTGTTACTGATAAACAAAAGAAAATGCTGAGAGGTAATTTGAAGCTGGTGCTGAGGGGTAAAGACCGCTATAGGCTTTATGTTTAAGTAAAAGCCAACAAGGTCAGCGTTTTTATTTTATTGCCTACTAATATTTTCATTAAACTCTTGAAAGATGTTTGTATTATTCAAATGGCAAGGGGGCAACTTTGCAGCAAAAGTTGTAAATTACACCCACCAGAGAACCATGTGGATTGTCTTGACCTCTAAGAGCTCACCAAGGTAGGGTTGTAATGGGAGCTCTTCATTAGAAACTAGAATGTCAAACCAGGAAGGACCACCACCACCCTTGATAGGGTGGTCCTTCCAGAAGATTGTTTATCCATTCACTACATTATACTGCTTTGGTGACTGCCATGTCTTGCACATTCCTGCTTCATGGGGACAAGTAATGCACGTACAATTCCTGTTTACATATGAGAGAGCTATGTATTGTGTGCATACATCATTGTACATTTGATGAGTAATACAGTAATATGAATGATGAGTGATATGAAAAGGAATCATATTGCTGGTGTTGCACCAACCACCAAAAAGAGAACAATTACAGCTAAGATGCAGATGCATATGATTGTATTCTGAAAGAGGAGACTTCCCAATGCAGATTACCATTGTGAATGTAACTAATTGCTCGACAAATGATCGAGGTACCAAACATATAAATGGTTCAGCATCATAGCCAGTGATCATAGCATCTCTAGCAGACAAATTAAATAAGGTACTGGTAATAATAATAATAATAGTAATTTTATTTATTAAATTTACTTAGGAACATGTTGCAGTGGTCAGTTAATAGATACATAAATTTTATATTATATACGGCCATTAATTACCAAGGATTTCAAGCATACGTGTTTGTTCACATGTTAAGTATTATCTTAACAAATATCCTCAAAAAACTGTACGAGGATTATAGTTGACCCAGAAACCAAACTTCCATTTATATCATTGAGCTTTTGGGTAACAGTTCTGAAAACTGTACAGATGACTTGTAAACAGTTGCCATGAATGCATTCTGTGTTGCCTTCTTTACTGTGTATTCCAAATATCTCACTTACCTGAAAAGTGCAAGTGATACAGAACAGTATTCCAAGCAAGAGAGCAAATGTTATTTAAAAAATAGGATCATTGGAGTATCATCGCTTGTTTAGAAGGTTCTCGTATTTTATTCAATTATTTTCTTAGTTGCTACTAAGTCTGTTTAGTTATGTAAGAGACATGTAGTATGGATGTAAATTATTCCAGTGAGGGGAAAATATTTTTTAGTATGGTTGCTCTTATCTTGTAATACAGTACTGTATATCAAATTCGAGGTAAGTGATTTTGTGAAAATAATATATGTATGTTATCATTTCTGTGCTTAGAAGAAATAAATTTCAAAGTACTCATTGTGTGTTGAGATGAGGAGCCAGTAATTCATTACTTAATTCATAAAATGCTATTGTTTTTCTTTACTTACAGAGCAACAGAAAGCAGTTGAAGAAGCAAAAAGCAAAGAAAGAGAGAGATTAAATCAATTCAGAAAACATGTGAGTACTTTTGTTAATATTGAATTATTGCAGGTTTTAATTTGTGGAAAACAAATATTTAGTTTACAGTATATGTATTTACTGATAACAAATTATGTTCCTTCTTTATTGCAGATTGAAGAACGAATAAATAGATTTATTCAAAATGTCGGCTTAATGAAAAAGAAATTCGAACCCATGGACAGAGTGGCAAGAAGCATTGTGTAAGAGACATGGTTTTCTGTTAGATTTGTTTCCCATTCCCATATTTATACTGTATAGTATATGTTGCATATACAGAATCATTATTTAGATACAGTAATAACCAGAGTTATTATATCTTGCTTAACCACTTAACCGTACAGAGCACCTTAAGGTGCTCTGAGGGTTGTACTATTTTTGTTTAATTAGGCAAAGTAACTTCATAGCTTAACCCATTGATTGTGCTTGGCAAAAGCAGTGGACCTAAAATGAGATAAGTGACCCGAATCCATGTGCATAGAAAAATGTTTTCAAGTCATGTATTGATTGACCAGTTCCTCTGACCTTCAGAACATGCCTCTGTATCTGGTAAATGTGAAACCACATGCTATTGCATAAACGATTAGCAATTATGCAACAAAAATAACAAGATAAAACAACATTGGTCGAAAAGAAAACAAGAAAAATTAATGTACAAAATAATTATTGGCAGTACAATTAATTTTTCAATTAAAATGCATAAAATTCCTTGGGATTTATGCTTATTTGTTCCATTTAAAAATTTACTGTATATTATATATTTAGAAGACACATGGTCTGATATTGAGTTACTTGAAAAAATTTATATACACACTGTGCTAGTATTATATAACAACAATTAAAAAAAAAGTTTTGCTAACAAATATTTTTAATGATTTCATAGTACTGTACATATTTATTCTTATCCATAGCTCATTTATAGAGTCTATTGTTAGCACAGATGTCTTCCTTATCCATGGGTTGGATGACACAGGTGGTGTTTGGTGGTACAGTGTAGTGGCATCGCGTGCAGCAACAATAGGGTGAGAGGGAGTGTTGTGAAGCAACAGAAGTGTCTTGACCTCATTCAGCACTTATTAATCTGGTGATTTATAGTCTTATTAACAAAAATAGACTTTTAAATCATTCCATGAAGATATACTGTGTAAACTAAGTGTTTTGTAATTATATTATGCCACAGAAAATCTGTCCATTAAAAGAGTCTTTCCCACAGCGACACTGTGACTCACATCTGGTTTATTATACACCTGAGCTAATATTCTTTCCTTAAAAGGAACTCACTGATTTAACTTGTAAGCCAAAATATTATTTTGCAGGAAATTTAAGTTTGAGATTTCTGATGTGCCTTGTACACCTGAAACAAGCTTGAATTATTGGTTACCATGCAATTTACATTCAAATTAATAAATGCTTCACTCACCTGCACTTATGGTTTCATCAGTGATCTTCCTATTCCTAATGTTAGTGCTCTTTAAATCTACTCAGCCATCACATGCCAGCCTTAAAGCCCTTGGTAATTTACAGCTGCATTTTAATGATATTGTCTCCAGTCCCTTTATTAATTTTGTACTGCACTCTAAACCATTTGTAAAGAAATATGTTAAACACACTAACTGTAATGCATAAAGACTGGATTTGCATTTGCAATTTTACATGATCTACTTTCACTTTTAACAATAAACTTCCTACTCTCATTCTTTTCTTCTTTTATGTCACATGATACTCTTTCCAATGTTAAGTTTCTGAGCCACCCTAATAACACATTAATCGTACACATTATTATGTGCCATTTGTCATGGGGCACACAATAATGTGTCCCACATGACAAATGCCTTTGATCATTTAAAGTCAGTAGCCCTATTAGAAAAGTTCATTAATATATGTCTGAGTCACACTGAGTGTGTAAGAGCCCCACTTTCATCTAAACTACTCCAGTTTGTTAGGTAACCTGTAATGCTTTTAAGTCTCAAATAGTATTTATTATTATTGGAAATGCTCCTTTGTTATCTGGCTTGTTTGGCTTTGTGATCATTGTGTTTGCTTACAGGCGTGATGTAGCAGATGTGCCGGCCTCACCACCTATGCATTTGGGACTGAGGATTTTGACCGTCATGTGATGGTGTTTAAGAAAGAGTATCCATTAACTGAAGATGAACTGGAAGCATATAAAAATGGGAAGATTGGGATCCAGAGAAAGCAAAGGAAACAGCTTTGCTTGTAAGGATAAGTTGTGCAGTAATTTTAAATCATTCAGATTGTTATAATAGTTCTGGCACTTTATATTACTGTCTTTATAATAAATTAGATTTAAACAGAACCATTTATCATACGTTCTTCTAAACACAGTCTATATTGTCTATAAATTATTTTTCTGATACTGCTGTCATTTCAGTAATTCTAAGGCATTCCAGCATTATAAATTGTCATCCCCAATAGGCTCACATAGTCAATGTACTGACATTCTAGACTCCTGGAGAAAGGTCAAACATTTTTATATATCTTCTTAGCAGCCCGTGCATGTTAATACCTTCCCACCTTTCCGAGTCTCCCATCATTGCTTTGTGTCTGTCGGGTTTGTCCTGTGGCGAGATTATGTTTCTACCTCCTGCAGGTCCACACGCCAGACCGTCGCCACCAGCGACTGACAAATGTCATTGATTTGAAAAGACAAAATCAGATTTGGACCCGAGAACACCTGGTCTGCGTCCTGGCCCAGGTGACGTCTGTGTGAGACCCGGGAACACCTGGTCTGCGTCCTGGGCCCAGGTGACGTCTGTGTGGGACCCGGGAACACCTGGTCTGGCGTCCTGGGCCCAGGTGACGTCTGTGTAGGACCCGGGAACACCTGGTCTGCGTCCTGGGCCCAGGTGACGTCTGTGGAGGACCCGGGAACACTTGGTCTGCGTCCTGGGACCAGGTGACGTCTGTGTGGGACCCGGGAACACCTGGTCTGCGTCATGGGCCCAGGTGACGTCTGTGTAGGACCCGGGAACACCTGGTCTGCGTCCTGGGCCCAGGTGACGTCTGTGTAGGACCCGGGAACACCTGTTCTGCGTCCTGGGCCCAGGTGACGTCTGTGTGAGACCCGGGAACACCTGGTCTGCGTCCTGGGCTCAGGTGACGTCTGTGTAGGACCCGGGAACACCTGGTCTGCGTCCTGGGCCCAGGTGACGTCTGTGTAGGACCCGGGAACACTGGTCTGCGTCCTGGGCCCAGGTGACGTCTGTGTAGGACCCGGAAACACTAGGTCTGCGTCCTGGGACCAGGTGACGTCTGTGTGGGACCCGGGAACACCTGGTCTGCGTCATGGGCCCAGGTGACGTCTGTGTAGGACCCGGGACACCTGGTCTGCGTCCTGGCCCAGGTGACGTCTTGTGGGACCCGGGAACACCTGGTCTGCGTCCTGGGCCCAGATGACGTCTGTGTGGGGACCCGGGAACACCTGGTCTGCGTCCTGGGCCCAGGTGACGTCTGTGTAGGACCCGGGAACACCTGGTCTGCGTCCTGGGCCCAGGTGACGTCTGTGTAAGACCCGGGAACACCTGGTCTGCGTCCTGGGCCCAGATGACGTCTGTGTGGGACCCGGGAACACCTGGTCTGCGTCCTGGGCCCAGGTGACGTCTGTGTAGGACCCGGAAACACCTGGTCTTCGTCCTGGGCCCAGGTGACGTCTGTGTGGGACCCGGGAACACCTGGTCTTCGTCCTGGGCCCAGGTGACGTCTGTGTAGGAAGCGGGAACATCTGGTCTGCGTCCTGGGCCCAGGTGACGTCTGTATAGGACCCGGGAACACCTGGTCTGCGTCCTGGGCCCAGGTGACGTCTGTGTAGGACCCGGGAACACCTGGTCTGCGTCCTGGGCCCAGGTGACGTCTGTGTGGGACGCGGGAACACCTGGTCTGCGTCCTGGGCCCAGGACGTCTGTGGGGACGCGGGAACACCTGGTCTGCGTCCTGGGCCCGGGTGACGTCTGTGTACCGGGTTCTTATTTGAAAAGGTGAGGTGATTATTGGGGAAAGCGCCAAACCATTACGACTATACAGCAATTGGAAGGGGTCAGGATAAGGATTTGTGATGGGACGGGGAGGAAGGAATGGTGCCCAAACACTTAGACGGTTAGGGATTGAACACCGACCTGCATGAAGCGAGTCCGTCGCTCTACCGTCCAGTCCAAGTAGTAGCGGCTCGCGTTTTCTATGTATAGGCTGGTTAGGTTAGATGCGTGGTGTGGGGCAACAACCCGAGACAACCACTAACCCCGGACTGGTTTTCTCTCCGGCAGTGACCAAGTTTGTGGGGAGCGACCCGGTGGAGTTCCAGCGTCCAGAGTATTTCGCTGAAGTACCAGAGAACACCATCCGCGACCTTCTGCTGCGACTGTCTGTCAGAGTCCAGAGTCCAGGTGAGTCCTCCTCCTCCTCCAGGCACTGGTACTGGTCCAGTGTCCAGGTGAGTCCTGCTCCAGGTACTGGTCCAGTGTCCTGGTGAGTCCTCCTCCAGGCACTGGTACTGGTCCAGTGTCCTGGTGAGTCCTCCTCCAGGAACTGGTACTGGTCCACTGTCTTGGTGAGTCCTCCTCCAGGCACTGGTACTGGTCCACTGTCCAGGTGAGTCCTCCTCCAGGCACTGGTACTGGTCCACTGTCCTGGTGAGTCCTCCTCCAGGCACTGGTACTGGTCCAGTGTCCTGGTGAGTCCTCCTCCAGGCACTGGTACTGGTCCAGTGTCCTGGTGAGTCCTCCTCCAGGCACTGTTACTGGTCCAGTGTCCTGGTGAGTCCTCCTCCAGGCACTGGTACTGGTCCAGTGTCCAGGTGAGTCCTCCTCCAGGAACTGGTACTGGTCCACTGTCTTGGTGAGTCCTCCTCCAGGCACTGGTACTGGTCCACTGTCCAGGTGAGTCCTCCTCCAGGCACTGGTACTGGTCCAGTGTCCTGGTGAGTCCACCTCCAGGCACTGGTACTGGTCCACTGTCCTGGTGAGTCCTCCTCCAGGCACTGGTACTGGTCCAGTGTCCTGGTGAGTCCTCCTCCAGGCACTGGTACTGGTCCAGTGTCTAGGTGAGTCCTCCAGGCGAATTCCCATTCGGTTCAAAGTTTAGGTGGCGTCTTGCTCCATGCACAGTTGCAAGTCCAGCCTGAAAGTGATTTCTACTTCCAGCAACAACACGGCCTCTATATAGATAGTTCATTATAATACTAAATAGACATAGTACATTAATGAACCGCACCGTTAGTCTATTAATACATTAGTTACCGCACTTACATTTCCCTCCCCAAATAATTTTCCTCTACATTTTCCTCCCCAAAGTTTGAAAGTTTTCAATTAAAAAACTGGACACCACGAACGTCAGACCCTTTACATTATGCAGGTATAGCACGGAGCCGCTCCCACCTCCTCCCCTCTCCCACCCCATAAAAGCAGGCTGGTACGAGAGTTTTGGGGAGTAACATGAAAGGGAAGAATAATGAAACTGAAGTTCACATCACAGAAGTAAGGCAACAGCTGGAGTGATATGATCACATCTTAAAACATCGACAAGGACAAGGCAAAATAAAAGTGGACTTGATCATCCCAGGAGCTGTAAATAGGGGGCGGGGTCCTCGGTGCCCCCAGGACCAGTAAAAGGGGGGCCTCGGTGCCCCCAGGACCAGTAAAAGGGGGGGCCTCGGTGCCCCCAGGACCAGTAAAAGGGGGGGCCTCGGTGCCCCCAGGACCAGTAAAAGGGGGGCCTCGGTGCCCCCAGGAACAGTAAAAGGGGGCCCCCGGTGCCCCCCAGGACCAATGACAGTGAATTCATAATATGATAACTATAACTGCAACTGCCAATCATGCAATATTTTGTTGAAAAAAGAAATCCTTCGGAAACAACAGGAAACAGGAACGTACCTTAAGCTGGTGAAGTTGTGTCCCGCGATGAGCTAAACAAGCCTTACCTGTAATGACAGAAAATTAATTATTAATGTTTCTAGGAAATTCCTATATACACAATATAATCATATTCCACATATATAACATAATGGTCACATCCTCTCCATGTTGTTATGAGAGGAGACACTTGAGTCACACTTGAGACACAAAAGAGGAGACACTTGAGTCACACTTGAGGCTGGAGGTGATACTTACCTTCTCCTGAAGGAGGGTTGTGCTATGACCCCTTCTCGTTGAGGGGTCAGACAAGGATCAGCGGTGTCCGTAGTGGGTCAGACAAGGGGATCAGCGGTGTCCTTAGTGTGGTCAGACAAGGGGGTCAGCGGTGTCCTTAGTGTGGTCAGACAAGGGGGGTCAGCGGTGTCCGTAGTGGGTCAGACAAGGGGGATCAGCGGTGTCCTTAGTGTGGTCAGACAAGGGGGTCAGCGGTGTTCGTAGTGGGGTCAACAAGGAGGTCAGCGGTGTCCGTAGTGGGGTTAGAACAGGGGTCAGCGGTGTCCGTATTGGGGTCAGACAAGGGGGGTCAGCGGTGTCCGTAGTGGGGTCAGACAAGGGGGTCAGCGGTGTCCGTAGTGGGGTCAAACAAGGGGGGTCAGCGGTGTCCGTAGTGGGGTCAAACAAGGGGTTTCAGCGGTGTCCGTAGTGGGTCATACAAGGGGGGTCAGCGGTGTCCGTAGTGGGGTCAGACAAGGGGGTCAGCGGTGTCCTTAGTGGGGTCAGACAAGGGGGTCAGCGGTGTCCGTAGTGGGGTCAGACAAGGGGTCAGCGGTGTCCGTAGTGGGGTCAGACAATGGGGTCAGCGGTGTCGTAGTGGGGTCAGACAAGGGGGTCAGCGGTGTCCGTAGTGGGGTCAGACAATGGGGGTCAGCGGTGTCCGTAGTGGGGTCAGACAAGGGGGTCAGCGGTGTCCGTAGTGGGGTCAGACAAGGGGGGTCAGCGGTGTCCGTAGTGGGGTCAGCGGTGTCCTTAGTGGGGTCAGACAAGGGGGTCAGCGGTGTCCGTAGTGGGTCAGCGGTGTCCTTAGTGGGTCAGACAAGGGGGGTCACGGTGTCCGTAGTGGGGTCAGACAAGGGGGGTCAGACAAGGGGGTCAGCGGTGTCCGTAGTGGGGTCAGACAAGGGGGGTCAGACAAGGGGGGTCAGCGGTGTCCGTAGTGGGGTCAGACAAGGGGGTCAGCGGTGTCCGTAGTGGGGTCAGACAAGGGGGGTCAGCGGTGTCCGTAGTGGGGTCAGACAAGGGGGGTCAGACAAGGGGGGTCAGCGTCAACACTACTCAACACGTGCTCACTAACACAAACAAAAGCGGTGTGACCAACATTCACGAATCACTCACAATGAACTAACTATCCAGTATGAGACAAGAATGACTGCAAAAAGTGAAGTAACTGCACTTCACACTCACTTTCAGGATTTTCCTAGACAGGAAACAACTAATAATAAAAATACTCGCACCCGTAAACCGCAACGCTGTTGTTTGCTAGTCCACACACCAGTGCTAACTAACCCCAAGGTTGTTAAATACCAGAATATGCAGTCTTCATAACTGGGTGTGACCGAACACTTGGGAAGATGTTCATACATACACTTTAGATGTCACCACAACACAACCAACACCCGCCACCATTACCGTCATACTGGCCTGACTCGCCATACTATAGGCTTCACACAGCATTTCGAGTTACCAATGACTCTGCTAATAAACCCATGTTAAGGCAGGTGGTGTTTCATCACAACCCAGCATCTAAACATTGACCAAGTGCTTATCCTACTTCACGTGTTCGAATCACATGGCAGTAGGTAATTTGTCCTTTTAATTTAAATGCGAGTAAATCAGCCGTTCCATGTAAACAGTGGCTGGGCTCTCGTTGACAAGCCGCCGGCCCGCAGTTGTTGGGGTGCGAGAATTTATATTGCGGTGCTTCTTATCCGTCCTTTCAGGTATTGGGTAAGAAGCACTCTGTACTGTGGTACAGAGTGCTCGGTACCGAAGCCCAGTCCTGTGCAATCTTCGAACCAAAACTGTACAATTTGAAGCTACTGTATTATGACGCAAAGTTTAAACAATCTTGTAGATCAACACGTAAGGCCGTCAGACCGCGAATTTCTGGACGTTGATATTTTAGTCTTAATACCATGATGACATAAGACTTAGTATTGTAATTTTGACAACGCACTATATCTTTTCACCGTTCACAATAGGAAGCTTGTATGGTCTCTGGTACTTTCCTTCACCGAGTGTATGAGTCACAACATTACCTTACAGAATGGTTGATTACAAATATGCTTCGTTTAACGAGATCAGTCACGTTAATAGCTTAAAATTATAATCAGGTTTTTCCTTCCATTTCTCGAAGTCGTGTGACAAAAGTGAAGAAGTATCTTCTTGTATACTCAAGATGGGAAGTTCCTCGGTGTTCACATTGACAATAAACTAAAGTGACATTGCCACATACACAAAAGTACTAAAAAGGTTTCTAAAACAGTAGGCATTCTCTCTAAAGTCAGCTACCATGCTCCTCGCCCTGCCCTAGTTACTCTTGTGTTACTCACTCATTTATCCATATCTCTCCTATGGTATCTGTGCCTGGAAATCCACCACCCTTAATTACCTCCGACCTTTAATTACTCAACGAAATCATCAATTAAAACAATCACAAATTCCAGTCCAAGACACCACTCTGCTTCCTTACTGAAACCAGCGACAGTGGGGACGGAGAGAGAGAGAGAGAGAGAGAGAGAGAGAGAGAGAGAGAGAGAGAGAGAGAGAGAGAGAGAGAGAGAGAGAGAGAGAGAGAGAGAGAGAGAGAGAGAGTGAGGGAGAGAGTGTGAGTGAGTGTGAGTGAGTAAGAGTGAGTGTGAGTGAGTGAGTGAGAGTCAGACCCAGACAGTCACTGTATACTCCTCCAGTACCATTGGGTATTGTGATGGTATGTCAATAACAACTTTACACAACCGATAGATCAGCTGTGTCCGGATTCAATTCATTGTCTTGGCTGACAATGTGGCATATTATTACTCTTTTACAAGTGTTGCGTTTGCCACACCTGCTCTGCTACACCTGCTCTGCCACACCTGCTCTGCTACACCTGCTCTGTTACACCTGATCTGCTACACCTGCTCTGTTACACCTGCTCTGCTACACCTGCTCTATTACACCTGCTCTGCTACACCTGCTCTGTTACACCTGCTCTGCTACACCTGCTCTGTTACACCTGCTCTGCTACACCTGCTCTGTTACACCTGCTCTGCTACACCTGCTCTGCCACACCTGCTCTGCTACACCTGCTCTGCCACACCTGCTCTGCTACACCTGCTCTGCCACACCTGCTCTGCTACACCTGCTCTGCCACAACTGCTCTGCTACACCTGCTCTGCCACACCTGCTCTGCCACACCTGCTCTGCTACACCATTCATTTTGGAATTCATGAAACGGAACCCAACAGAAAAAGTGTTAATCAATGGCTATAACCACCATCTCTTCTCTTCACCTTCCCTATCCTTCAACACTTTCTCTACCCTGCATCAATTTCCTACCCTTCACCACCTTCCCTACCCATCACCACCGTCTTTATCCTTCACCACCTTCCCTCCACTTCACCGCCTTCCCTGCCCTTCACCGCCTTCCCTACCCTTCACCACCTTCCCTACCCTTCACCACCTTCCCTGCCCTTCACCGCCTTCCCTGCTCTTCACCACCTTCCCTACCCTTCACCACCTTCCCTACCCTTCACCATCTTCCCTACCCTTCACCACCTTCCCTACCCTTCACCACCTTCCCTACCCTTCACCACCTTCCCTGCCCTTCACCACCTTCCCTGCCCTTCACCACCTTCCCTACCTTTCACCACTTTCCCTACCCTTCACCACCTTACCTACCCTTCACCAACTTCCCTACCCTCCACCACCTTCCCTACCCTCCACCACCTTCCCTACCCTCCACCACCTTGTGGTGTGGGTGTGGAAGAGAAACTCACAACATAAGGTACGAAAAAAGAGGTGAAAGGCGAGAGTAAATAGGTATATAGAAAACCTCAGAAGGCTTATTGGTGAAGACGAAGTGAAATCTAGACAAACGAGATAGCAACATAAGAGCAAGAAAGAGAGCCTAAGAGATCTAAAGCTAAGTCAGATCACGGTTGTCCAAGCGGTTGGAACATCTAAGTATGTACTGGGAAATTCAAGACTCACTATTAACAAAGCTAGGTCTTAGGTCCATGTTCGGTATGTTATGTATGAGGACATGTTGGTCATGTTGTGTATGAGGGCAGATACGACCAGATGGCGTCTGTGAAGAGTAGAAACAGGAAACATTATTTTATAGAAAGTCCAATCCATTGGATTATTAAAGTCCCTAACAAGACAGAAGAGAGCATTATTTGTGTCTGCAGACTCGACACTTCTTTTGTGTTGCTTTAGTCTGTCATTAAGAGTGCGGCCATTTTCACCAAGATACGGGAGAGGAAAAGATGAATAGGAAATAGAGCAAATAACAGCAGTATTGGAAGCAGTGGGAACAATGTGAACGAGAAAACTATGAAGTGTATTAGTTTGTCTTTTGGCGAGTTTCATATCAACATGACGCAAGGCATTATAGTGAGGTTTTTAAGTTCAGATACGTGCCTCTAATGCACTTATCGTTGTAAAATAAACAAGCCAGTGAATGAAAAACACAATGGCACACTATCTTGAGGTTATCTTGAGATGATTTCGGGGCTTTTTAGTGTCCCCGCGGCCCGGTCCTCGACCAGGCCTCCACCCCCAGGAAGCAGCCCGTGACAGCTGACTAACACCCAGGTACCTATTTTACTGCTAGGTAACAGACCTAGGTAACAGCTAGGTAACTAGTGCAAGAAGCTAACACGAAACTGTTCCAAAAACACAACAGCGAACGAAAGGAGCATCACGAACTGTCTGCTAGCGAGACAGCTCATTAAATCTCGACGAATCAATTATCACTAACGAATAAAAATAAATCCTGAGGCTTAATGATTTGTAATGATATTCTGAGCAGGTTTCGTGGGAGGGGGGGGGGAGGGGGGCTTCCATCATTGGTGTGTGTTTGTGTGAGTGTGCTCACCTAGTTGTACTTGCGGGGGTTGAGCTCTGGTTCTTTCGTCCCGCCTCGCAACTGTCAATTAACAGGTGTACAGATTATTTAGCCTATTGGAGGCGAAGAGTCACAATAACGTGGCTGAAGTATGTTGACCAGACCACACACTAGAAGTTGAAGGGACGACGACGTTTCGGTCCGTCCTGGACCATTCTCAAGTCGCTTGTGACTTGAGAATGGTCCAGGACGGACCGAAACGTCGTCGTCCTTTCAACTTCTAGTGTGTGGTCTGGTCAACATAGCCTATTGAACTCTCTAAAAATTTACATTTGAAACTGTGTATGGAGTCAGCCTCCATCACATCAATGCCTAATGCAATCCATTTGTTAACTACTCTGACACTGATTTTTTAAGTCTCTGTGGCTCATTTTGGAACTGAGTTTCTACCTGTGTCCCATTGTTCGTGTTCCATCCATACTAAATAGTTTGTCTTTGCCCATCCCCTGACAATTCCCATGCGAATTTTCTAGGTGGTTATCATGTCTGCCCTTACTATATTGTCTTCCAGGGACGTGAGGCGTAGCTCCAGTAGCTTTCAGTGTAGCTCATACGTTTCAGTTCTGGGACTAGTCTGCTCTGCTCTTCTGCACATATCAGAATCTTCTCTAAGTTTGTCGTGTGTGTGTGTGTGTGTGTGTGTGTGTGTGTGTGTGTGTGTGTGTGTGTGTGTGTGTGTGTGTGTGTGTGTGTGTGTGTGTGTGGTGTGTGTGTGTGTGTGTGTGTGTGTGTGTGTGTGTGTGTGTGTGTGTATTTATGTGTACTCACCTAATTGTTCTCACCTTATTGTGCTTGTGGGGATTGAGCTCTGGCTCTTTGGTCCAGCCTCTCAACCGTCAATCACCTGATGTACAGATTCCTGAACCTACTGGGCTCTATCATATCTACATTTGAAACTGTGTATGGAGTCAGCTTCCACCATATCACTTCCTAGTGCATTCCATTTACGAACTACTCTGACACTGAAAAAGTTCTTTCTAATGTCTCTGTGTCTCATTTGGGTACTCAGCTTCCACCTGTGTCCCCTTGTGTGTGCCACCCGTGTTAAATAATCCATCCATGTCCACCCTGTCAATTCCCTGAGAATTTTGTTTGTGGTGATCATGTCTCCCCTAGCTCTTCTATCTTTCAACGACGTGCGGTGCAGTTCACGTAGTCTTTCCTCATAACTCATGCCTCTTAGTTCTGGGACTAACCTAGTGGCATACCTCTTAACTTGTTCCAGCTTCATCTTGAGCTTGACTAGATACGGGCTCCATGCTGGGGCTGCATACTCCAGGATTGAGCTTACATATGTGGTTTGCAAGGTTCTGAAGGATTCCTTACACACGTTCCTGAGAGCAGTTCTGATGTTAGCCAGCCTCGCATCGCCCGCTTATGTTATTCTTTTGATGTGGGCTTCGTGAGACAGGTTTGGCGTTATATCAACTCCCAGATCTTTCTCTTTGTCCGTTTCGTGAAGGACTTCATCTCCCATTTGGTATCCAGTGACTGGCCTCCTAGTTCCTCCTAGTTTCATTACCTTACATTTACTTGGGTTGAACTTTAGTAGCCATTTGTCGGACCATTCTTTCACTTTGTCTAGGTCATCTTGTAGCCTCATACTATCCTCCTCTGCCCTGATCCTCCTCATAATTTTGGCATCATCAGCAAACATAGAGAGGAACGAGTCAATTCCTTCTGTGAGATCATTTACGTATATCAGAAACAGTATAGGTTCAAAGACTGATCCCTGTGGGACTCCACTGGTGGGATCAATCCTTGGATCTATACTGTTTCCGATATACGTGTGTGCTTACCTAGTTGTGCTTGTGGGGATTGAGCTCTGGTTCTTTGGCCCCGCCTCTCAACGGTCAATCAACTAATGTACAAGTTTCTGAGCCTACTGGGCTCTATCATATCTACACTTGAATATTTGGGAATAATGATGTCCGACGATCTAACGTTTAGGGAGCATAACCAAGCAAATATCGCATCAGCCAGAAAAATGATCGGATGGATTACGAGAACTTTCAAATCCAGGGATCCCATCACAATGGTTGTACTCTTCAAGTCACTTGTGTTGTCCCGTCTCGAATACTGCTCAGTACTCACTTCCCCCTTCAGAGCAGGAGAGATTGCTGAAATAGAGGGAATACAGAGAACATATACGGCACGCATAGACGAGATAAAACACCTAAATTATTGGGATCGTCTCAAAGCTCTCCAAATGTACTCTCTAGAAAGGAGACGAGAGAGATACCAAATAATATACACGTGGAAAATACTGGAGGGCCAGGTCCCAAATCTACACAGTAAAATAACAACGTACTGGAGTGAACGATATGGAAGAAAATGCAAGATTGAACCAGTGAAGAGCAGAGGTGCCATAGGCACAATCAGAGAACACTGTATAAACATCAGAGGTCCGCGGTTGTTCAACGTCCTCCCAGCGACTATAAGAAATATTGCCGGAACAACCGTGGACATCTTCAAGAGAAAACTGGACTGTTTCCTAAGAGAAGTCCCGGATCAGCCGGGCTGTGGTGGGTATGTGGCTCTGCGGGCCGCTCCAAGCAACAGCCTGGTGGATCAAACTCTCACAAGTCGAGCCTGGCCTCGGGCCGGGCTTGGGGAGTAGAAGAACTCCCAGAACCCCATCAACCAGGTATCAACCAGGAAGCTGTGTATGGAGTCAGCCTCCACCACACCCCATCCTAATGCATTCCATTTGTCTACTATTCTGTCACTGAAGAAATTCTTTCTAACGTATCAATGGCTCATTTGGGCACTCATTTGTGTTAAAACGTCTGTCTTTATTTACCCTATCAATTCATCTGAGAATCTTGTATGTGGTGATCATGTCCCGTCTAACTCTTCTGTCTCTCAGTGACGTGGGGTTTAATTCCCGTAGTCTCTCCTCGTAGCTCATACCTCTCAGTTCGGGTACTAGTCTGGCGGCAAACCTTTGAACCTTTTCCAGTTTAGTCTTATGCTTGACTAGATAGGGACTCCATGCTGGAGCCGCATACTCCAGGATTGGTCTCACATATGAGGTATATAATGTTCTGAAAGATTCCTTATACAAGTTTCTAAAGGCCGTTCTTAAGTTAGCCAACCTGGCATATGCCGCTGAGGTTATCCTCTTGATATGAGCTTTAGGGGACAGGTCTGGCGTGATATCAACCCCCAGGTCTTTCTCTCTCTCTGACTCTTGAAGTATTTCATCTCCCAAATGATACCTTGTATCTGGTCTCCTGCTCCCTACACCTATCTTCATTGCATTACATTTGGTTGGGTTAAACTCTAACAATCATTTGTTCGACCATTCCTGCAGCTTTTCCAGGTCTTCTTGAAGCTTCAAGCTTCCCTTCTCTGTCTTAATCCTTCTCGTAATTTTGGCGTCGTCAGCAAACATTGAGAGGAATGAATCTATACCCTCTGAGAGATCATTTACGTATATCAGAAACAGGACAGGTCCAAGTACAGAGCCCTGTGGGACTCCACTGGCGACTTCACGCCATTCTGAGGTCTCACCCCTCACTGCAACTCTCTGCTTCCTATTGCTTAGGTACTCCCTTATCCACTGGAGTGCCCTACCGTTACTCCTGCCTGTTTCTCCAGCTTATGCATCAGCCTTTTATGAGGTACTGTGTCAAAGGCTTTCCTACTGTCCAAAAAAATGCAGTCCGCCCATCCTTCCTTTCTTGCTTAATCTTTGTCACCTGATCGAGATTCTGTCAAGCCTGTAAGGCAAGATTTACCTTCACGGAACCCATGTTGATGTTGTCACGAAGTCTCTTTCTCTCCATAGTGTTACTAGGTTTTTTTCTCGCGATCTTCTCCATCACCTTATATGGTCATACAAGTAAGGACACTGGCCTGTAGTTCAGTGCCTCTTGTTCTGCACCTTTTTGTATATTGGGTACTACATTAGCAGTCTTCCATATTTCTGGTAGGTCCCCCGTTTCCAGTGACCTACTATACACTATGGAGAGTGGCAAGCAAAGTGCTCCTACACACTCTTCAATACCCATGGTGAAATTCTGTCTGGCCCAACAGTTTTTCTCACATCCAGCTCTAATAGGTGCTTCTTGACCACATCTCTTGTAATTTCGAACCTATCCAAGGTCACCTGGTTTGCTGCCACCTCTCCCAGCGCCGTGACATCTCCCTGTTCTATTGTAAAGACCTTCTGGAACTTCGGTTGAGTTCTTCAACACCTCTTTGTCATCTCTGTGTACCTGTCCTCGTCCACCCTAAGTTTCATCACCTGTTCCTTCACTGTTNCAGGTCCTAGTCAACAACGGCTTCCAATGGTTTCATTGAAGACATCATAAGAAGGAAGGTGAAACACCATGCAACCTCTGAAGAGACAACTAACACAACACCTGTACCCCCTATTAGACTATTTTACAGGAACTTTCATTTCCACAGCTCATAAAACGGAGGAAAGGGTCCTGAAAGATATTGTTAATAGAAACGTTATCCCTACAGACAAAAATCAGAAGATACAATTGAAGATCTACTATAAAACCATGAAAACTGCCAACCTACTCATGAGAAACTCTCCAGACACAAAGCAGAACGCTTTGAAAGAGACCAATGTCGTCTATGCCTTCAAATGCCCACTTGGGGAATGTAAGCCTCAAAGAACTCAGTATATAGGCAAGACAACAACATCTCTTTCCAGGCGATTAACGATGCATAAGCAACAGGGCTCTATCAAGGAACATATAATCTCTTCCCACAACCAGACCATAACCAGAGAAGTCTTAACAAAAAACACCGAAATCATCGATAGATACAGCGATAGCAGGCGGTTTGATATCTGTGAGGCACTACACATTAAGAAGTCAACACCAGCAATCAACAGCCAATTAAGGCACAATTATATTCTACCCACTTCAAGACTCCGCTCCAATATAGAAGCATCAAGAAATATGGGCCAATTGGCCCTCTGCAGTTACTTCCATCCTTCCCTTTAGCTTATACCCCGTTATTTTGTGTTCTGGCTTGTGTTGAAAGTTTGTTTTCACCTCATCCAAAACTATTGTAACATATCACCTCACCGAAATGCAGGTATAAAATGAAAGCTGTTTAAACTCTGTTTAGTGTTAGTTGTGTGTGTGTAACCTTAAGTCTTTGAAAATGTAATAAGTTTTTACGAAACGCGTTCTAGCGTCGGTTTGACTAGAAATAAAAATGAATTTTGGAGAACTGATTTTTCAATTACCACCGACAGTGAAAAGAAACATAAGAAATATAGAGAAAATTCGTGTTAGAATTATTAATCTTACTTTTTCGGTCATATTTAATAATATATATATATATATATATATATATATATATATATATATATATATATATATTATGGTGAGGGAACATTCTAGTGGGAATTATATGCTTAGGAAATTTACTGAAATAAGACAGTATTAACTTATGTTCTGGTGTGGGGGCTGAGCAGGTGCGAGGCCGTGAGTCGTTAACGTTGTGTTTACTGGGCATGATAATGTCTCATAGCCCTCCATCTGCTGCTGGCGCCCTTGTTGAAGGGGCGGTGGATGCTCGCGAGTGACATTAGCTCTCCTTAGCTGAGTATGGGCTGGATGGGATACGGACTCGTTGACGTCTATTTGTTCCCTCCGTCGATTGAGGTAAGGATTATAACCTGAAATGGAACAAAATGATATTCAGCATGTGTATATGGGGAAAATATTATTATTATGCAGGTGTTTGCTTGCAAGTGGATGATGATGAAAATGTAATACAGGTAAGAGAAGTATATTTATATATTAACCTTACGTTTATGAGAAGTTTCACTTCGACGATGTCCTCCTCGAGGGGCAGGTGAGCAATAAGGACACTTCACTGTTTTGTGAACTGAAATTGAAAAGAACACATTTAAGTGTGTGGAAGTAATAGCCCGGGTGAGTGAATATTCTCTCACTATAAGAGAGAGAATAGTTTACACTCACAATATTTCACCTGTGGCTGCAATAAAATGAATTGTGGAATAATAAATAAGAATAACACTCACGGTTATCACAGAAAATCTTGACATCGCTTGCATTTGATGTCGTAATGATCTAGGGGCGGTTTTGCACAGCTCTCACATTGTAGACGACAGCGTTGATTTGGTGATGGTATATAGAATACTCTGCATTTCATGCAGGCTGTTAAAGTTCGTCTTTCCATGATGATGAGCTGTGTGGTGTGTAGAGAATGAAGACTTGCAGTGAACTAATGTCGCGTTTGTGGGTGGGGGAAACGATCCCGGTCAATTGAGAAGTGATTGATGATGACAGGTGAGGGCCTGCTGGTGGTAGTATCAACGCCCCTCCATAACTTAAACTGCAATGGCGGGACAACCCTGACGGGGTGAACATCTCCCAGACTTCCCTGTAGACTTTGAAAACAATTAAGGATGATGGACGTCATCCGCACTGGTGCGGTAATAGGATATTCCCCCCCAGCGCATCATAATGTTTATGTTCTGCGTGCTGTGTTGATGACGACCTTCGTTTATGTGTTAACTTCAAAGAAGTGATCCGCCACAACCTAGCCATGCGAAGCAAGGCGAAAGGGGTGTCCCGCACCACTGTTGCCCTCCCATCCCACACTGTTTGCAGAAAACCAGATACAGCTCATTGACACACACGCCATTTGCTGGCGTGTGTGTCACGCCATAAATGAAGATAAAACAGACATTCTTTAAGAAAAATAATGGCTCCACTATCACACACACACACGAAGCCACCGCCACCTGTTCCCCTTCATCCCTTTCCCCCTCTCTCTCCCTCCCATATCCATCTTAAGACACTGGTCTCCTTCCCTCTCAGGTAGGGGGGGGCCCTCCCTCCTCAACATAACCTACATACTCACATCTATCTACACACAGGATTAACTCTACGGCACATACTCATACATATTATCTATCTAAGATAATTAGACGAGCCAACTAAATACTACGAAGATAAATTTACCCAAATAAAGAGCAACATTAAAAAACTTGGAGCACAATTTCACAAATCTTGGGATCAAAGAAGATTTTAAACAACAAACCACACTCCTGTCAAATAACGATGGTCAGCTTTCAGCATCTGATTCTGCTATTGAGTTCAATAGGTTCTTCTCTTCCATTGGGTCATCCCTTGCAAATGATATTCCTTCTTCCAGTACTGAGGTTAAGGACTACCTTTCAGGTAACTATCCACAGTCTCTGTACCTAAAGCCTACTAATTCCACTGATGTCAATGAGATAATCCTTTCCCTTAAAACCAAGTCTAGTGCCCTTGAGGAGATTCCGACATTAATTTACAAAAAGCCTCCAGATCCTTAGCCCCTGCAATTACATTGCTCTTCAACAAGTCACTTGAACTCCAAACCTTCCCAGATATTCTAAAAAAAGCGAGAGTAACCCTGTCCACAAATGTGGTGATCTCACTGATGTTAACAACTACAGACCTATTTCAATCCTGCCTAACTTATCAAAAATTTTTGAAAAACTAATCTACAAGCAGCTTTACTCTTATCTAGCCAAGCACAATATACTTAGCTCTTGCCAATATGGCTTCAGACCTAAAAAAAGCACTAACGATGCACTTATTAGTATGATTAACTTAATTCATGCAGCTCTTGATAAAAATGAGTTCCCTGTTGGGTTATTGTGGACCTGCGTAAGGCTTTTGACACTGTGAACCACCAAAACCTTCTTCTTAAATTACATCATTATGGAGTCAGAGGACTCTCCCTGCAATACCTCAAATCTTACCTTACTGACAGACTCCAGTATGTTTCTGTGAACAATTCAATTTCTCCTACCCTACCCATCAACATTGGTGTTCCTCAGGGCAGTATACTTGGCCCTCTCCTCTTTCTCATCTACATTAATGACCTTCCAAATGCCTCCCAACACCTTAGACCAATTCTATTTGCTGACGACACAACCTTCATTTACTCCAGTCCTGACCCCCTTGCTCTAAATGCCACAGTAAATACCGAGCTTAATAAAGTCCATCTTTGGCTAACTGCCAACAAACTCACCCTTAACATTGACAAAACTTTCTATATTCTGTTTGGCAATAAACCCTCTAACCAAATAAATCTCAAGATTAACAATACCCAAATTTGTAACAAATTAGATGGCAAATTCCTTGGCGTTCTCATTGATCACAAGCTTAGTTTCCAGGGACACATTCTAATATATCAAAAAAAGTTTCAAAAACTGTTGGCATTCTTTCTAAGATCAGATATTATGTACCCCGCCCTGCCCTGGTGACTCTCTATTACTCCCTCATCTATCCAATCTCAACTATGGTATTTGTCTTGGGGTTCTACTACCCAAAATCATTTACGTCCTCTAATTACTCAACCAAAGCTGCTATTAGGACAATATCCAACTCTGGCCCCAGACATCACTCGGTACCCCTACTCAATCTCTCAATATGTTAGATATTAAGTCACTGCACATTCTCTCATGTGTATTATACATATATAAACGCTGAACTGTAATGCCAATCCTGACCTCAAAAGCTTCATTGAAAGCTGTAACAGAACCCATGAGTACCACACCAGAATAAATACAGTTTTGATATTCCAAGAGTACGACTTAACCAAACTAGAAATGCTCTACAAATCAAGGGACCCAGAATGTGGAATGTACCCNTCCCCCGAAGCCTGCGGTTCTGGCAGAGTCACGTTCACGGGAGGTAGAGTGGGAGGTGGAGCTGCCTCTACCTCAGTGATGCTGGAGAGGACGTCTGATATGATGTAGTCAGACTTCTGGGTGTAGCAATCTCCAGGCTGAAATGATGTAGCTGGCAGCCCATAATAGAAGTAGTCGATGGTTGAGTTGGGCTGTCTGTAGGAAATGAAGATGGTTGTGGTCCATGTAGATGGTGGTGGACTGAGTACTTTGCTGGTATGGAGCAAAGTGTTGCCCGTTCAGGACGACGAGTAGCTCCTTGTTGCTCGTGGTGTCGTTTATGGTAGTTGGTACGTATAGTCTCTTCGCCTTGTTGTACCAGGTCACCCACGTTGCCGGTACCACTGGCGTCGATATGGAGGATGGGAGACTTGGTGATATCTGGTGAGGCGAGAGATGTATTAGAATATGATAGAGGAGCACAATTATTGTCTTGAAAATGATTGTGAAAGTCAGTAAGGATTTCCGAATTAGAAAGCGCTGTCTCAGTGTCAGTGTTTCGGAAGGAGAAGCAGGGAAGGTCTCACTGTGGCTATATGGTCCTGTAAATGAGGTGAAATTGGGTAACACAGTGGGAGGAACCCCATGATAGGGCTTGAGTAGATTGATGTGGCACAGCTGGGTCTTCCGCCGCCTATCGGGGTCTCGAGAACGTAGTTGAAGTTGTTCCGGCACTCCTTAACACGGTAGGGTCCTGAGAACCTGTTCTGTAAAGGAGAACCTGGGATAGGGAAATAGGCAAGAACTAAGTCTCCCGGTTTAAACTTCCTTACTTGGCAGTGCTGGTCGTAACGAGTCTTCATCCTCTCTGGGCTTTCTGTAGGTTTGCTAGCAAGGAATGGACCCTCTCTAGAATGTGTCGGAGGTTTTGAAGATACTGGGCACATTCTGATGCTCACTGAAGGTGGCATCACGTAGAGAATCCTTGAAAGCCTTGAGAGGTGTACGGCACTTACGTCCGTAGAGCATCTCATAAGGAGATACTCCTAGTGACTCGTTGGGAAGACTTCTGAAAATACACATGATGAGATCAATTTGCCTATCCCAATCCTTTGAGGTCTCATTACAAAACTTTTTTAAGAGTGCCTTGATGGTCTGATGACTACGCTCGAGAGAACCCTGTGAAGCAGGATGATAGGGGCTGGACAGTACCTGTTTGATGTTGAACTCCTCCAGAGTCCGTTTGAAGAGATCACTGGTGAAGTTGGTGCCACAGTCGCTCTGAATCTCCCTCGGAAATCCATACTGGGTGAAGATTTTCAATAAATTCTTCACCACTGTAGCAGCCGTAATATTTTTCACTGGAACTGCTATCGGAAATCTGGTGGTAGGACACAGGATGGTTAAGATATAGGCGTTGCCGGCAGTGGTCCGAGGCAAAGGACCAACACAGTCAATAATAAGTTTGTGGAACGGTTCCTCAGGCACCTGGATGGGTATCAGTGGTGCTCTGGGAATGGAAACGTTCGGTTTCCCGGCTAACTGACACACGTGGCATTGTTGACATACATCTTTACGTCATTAACCATACCTGGCCAGTAGTAGTCTTGTCGAATTCCATGGTAAGTCTTGTTGAACCCGTAGTGTGACAATGCTCCATGGGCCAGGTGTAGAATCGTGGGCCGCAGGCTGGTAGGAATCACTAGTTGTTCAACGTCTGCCCAATCGTCCTCGTCCTTCAGTTTACTGGGTCTATACCTCGATAGAGTAATTCGTTCTCCATAAGAACCCAGGAACACTGTCGGATTGGGTTTCAGCCTGAAAGAATAATGGTGTCAAGGTAAGATCATCTCTCTGTAACTTACGGAACTCCAAAGCGGTCAGATTAGGGGTAGTTTCGAAGGGTCCTGAGGGACAGCGGTAGCAGTAGAGTCAGCTGGCTGTGGTCGTGCAGCTTGAGCACGGGTGGTCACCATAACAGGAGGAGAACCTTCATCACTCTCTTGAACCTTTGCTGGAACATGCTCAAAAATCGGGTTATCCACACAGAGTTGCTTACCTCGGATATGTCCTTGACGATCAGGTTGTTTGGTTGTTGGTCTTCTGCCAAGTCGTTGCCCAGGAGAAGTTGCACTCCAGGCATGGGAAAAGGCTTTTCCCTGACGGCGACTTGGACTTCACCGGTCACGAAGGGACAATCTAGGTAAACTCTGGCAAGGGATAAGGAGTTGTAGCAGTAAGGTCAGTGATGAATACAGTCTCTCCTGTGTAGGCGACGTTGGGCACAGCTGATTTCAAGACGATCGATTGTAGAGCCGCTGTGTCCCGTAGGATCTTAAGTCCAAAACGTCCCTCTGAATCTGAACCGTGGGTAGAGATAGTTCCTGGATATAGATGCTTGCTAAAGAGAGAGAGATCATTAGCATGAACACCAACATTCATTACAGGCTTACCGGACTTAGGGTGAGTAGGTTTGGGCTTAGGAGGAGGTTCTATGTTACCTTTAGATTGGGACTTACCACATTTTTCAATGGTATGTCCATATAGTCGACAATACCTGCAGTACAGTTGAGAGGTACCTTGATCTGGGCTCGCTTTCTCGTAACTGTACCAAGACTTCTTACTGGTAGGTTCTGGTGTCAGCCGGTGGATGAGGCTGTAAGTGTCAGCTGACTTCGCGCATTTCACCAAATCGGTCTCTTCTTTGTCTGCTAAGTATAGGTGGACAGGAGGATGTACACGTCTCAAAAATTCTTCAACCAGTATGAGGTTGACAAGCTCTGGAAAAGTAGAGACATGTGCTGCCTCCAGCCATTTCGTGAAATATCTCCGTTTGGTGTTAGCAAATTCTAAGAAGGTGGTGGTACTTGCCTTGACGTAGTCACGGAACTTTCGTCGGTAGCTTTCGGTGGAGAGAAGGTAGGCGTCCAACACAGCTTGTTTCAGGGTGGTGTAGTCGTTTTCCGAAGCCAAAGTGCTGAGTGTGACTGCTGCTCTACCTGTTAAATGTACTCGGAGAAGGGTAGCCCATTGGTCGTCAGGCCAACTAAGTTGATCAGCAAGGGTCTCAAAAGTAGTGAAGAACACATCAACCTCCGTTTCTATGAACGGGGGCATTAACTTACTTGCATGGGAGACATTGAAGCTTGGAGGAAGACTAGCTGCAGCTTGTTGGCGTTGAACTTGGTGTGTAGTGTCCAACGTGAGTTCTCTTTCATGATATTCTAGAGCTAAGTTGGCTTGCTGTTTTTCGTGGTCGCGTTGTAGCTCCAGCTGTTGCCGCTTTGTTTCAAGTTGTATTCTTTCACGCTCTTTGAACAGGGCAAAATCACGTTCTTGTTGTCCTTGAAGGAGGAAGGCTTGTCGGTCACTCTCTTCTTTCCGGATGGCAGCTGCTTCCTTGGCCAGGGCCGCCTCACGCTCCTTGAGGTGTAGGGCTTCTTTCGCCAGAGCAGCTTCACGCTCTCGTTCTTCCCTTCTGAGGGCAGCTTCACGCTCTCTGATGGCAGCTGCTTCCTGTTGTTGCTCCCGCTCGATCTTGACAAGTTCTAATTTGAGCTTCATTGCTCTCAAGTCATCCTTATCTGAAATAATGTATTGTTCGTAAGTATCAGAATCTATAATACCTTCATCCGCAAGGTGATCCAGTATCACATTATTTAGGGCAAATTTATTGGCGCCAGGTGGAACTTCCAATTGATACTCGTGTGCAAGAGTTATCAATTCGACCCTTTTTGCGTGACGCAATTTCTCTATTTCACCTTCTGGATCTGCCTTGAAAGCTTGTAGGCGAAACATTGTGAAAATATAGCAAAATAAAGGAGACACGAATATACAGTGAGAATATGGTGAATGTCAGAAACAGGAAACGTGGCAACTGATACCTATCCTGTGGGGAATTATTAATAATTAAAGGTAATTCAAGATGGTAAATGAATAAAGTCGCAGGAAATCTTGTACCCGGTACTCACTGTGGGGGATAAGGGCAAGAAAATCCTACTAATTAATTGAAACAGAGTTTCGAAAAACAAGTAAAACACTAAATGGTTTCAAAGTAATTAGGTAGTACAAAAAATGTAGTCATACCTTGCCGAGTCACTATAGAACATAAGCAAGGTACCCACTGAAACTGAATATGGTACTTACAGAATTAGCGAACTTTGTGCTCAAAAGAAAGAACGCTAATTCCCTACCTTGGTAAGTACCATCAGATCTGACCGACGAGTAGGGGGTGCGAGTGTCAACTGGTGACGAGAACTATTGGCGAGGTCCCAGTTCGCCAATAATAGTTCGTGCTAGAGGATCTATAGCCCTCTTTTTCCTCCTAGAGTCGGATTGCAGAAAATAGGTGCTATTGACCTGGAGACAGACCACAGTACCAGGGTACCTATGTGATAATCTGTCAAAAATGTGAGAAATATCTGAGGGACAAAAGATGTTAAACACGGATAATAACACGGAAGGGGGAGACGACCAATTAAGAGTATGACTGCGGCCTACAGTCACCACATAATCCAAAGTTGTCTCACTCTCACCATATGCTACTCCCGTAATGCACAATATACACAGCACCATATAATAAAAAATGATTAATGCAAATAATGAAAGCAAGGGAATGAAAGCCAAGTACGCTTACCACAATTACCAATACCTGAGTGAAGCTCCTAGGACAGGCCCCCAATTATATGTGACGGTAAAGTAGTGGAGTATGGTGGTCGGCAGTCTTCCACTGGCAGATGTTAAGGCCAGGCCACATATAAAAACAAAAAGTAAAAAAAAAGGAAAAAAAAGAATGACTGCGTGTTTGATAATCTGTGGTAAGGTAAGGGAAGAGACATAAAACATAATAATAAACAATGCTCTTTAATAACACTAAGAAACAAATTGAAATAAAGGCAAAATCTTGGCTTAATGGTGCAGAACAACAAGTGGAAAAATAACTGAACATAAAACTGAATTACGTTAAAGGGATGAGAAGTGACATGAAATAACAAGTAAAATAATATTAGTGCTGGGAATATATGCGCTAGCTATAAACCTCTATTTGATCAGACGAGGTGAGTCAACTTAGGACTTCATAGCATGAGCATTGGATATATTCTGGTGAGAGAATGGCTGGGCAGTCTTGACAATGGCTAGCGAGGAATGTGATTGGCGTGGAGCTGGAGTGGTGTGTTGGTTAGCGGCCAATGAGAATGCAGGGCATCCAGTAACAAGCAGTTTGTCTGGGACTGTAGCCGTCGGCGCGACCAGGTGTACAGAAGTGGGGGGAAGGAGGGAGTTGCAGGTGCGTGTGGCTGTCTTGATATATACGTTAAGCCACTATAAAACGTATCTTGCATTTTGTTGAGAACGTGACGATGTGAAGATATAGCAGGCTCAATCTCTGGGAAGAGATTATTGTCACAATCTATATAGTATCTATATATATCTATAAGGGTATCTATAGATACTCTACTAAGGAGGAGTGTGCATTTCGTTGAAAGTATTCTCCTAGAATAGTAAAGGAGTTGAGAGTTATTAGTTATCTTTAGCAACTGAAGGAGTAAATCCTATATTCATTTGAGGAGAGATGAAGCCGGAAAGACATGTGTAGAACATGTTGATTACTTAGAGTTAATGTCAGGCTCGATTTGTTAAAATTATTTGTCACAAGTGATACACGAACTAGGTGATGCTACATAAACAGTTGCAAGTTTACTTGCCAGATGTGAAAAAAAATACTATAAAAAAGCACTGTGTCGGAATAGGAATTAAATAAAAATATGTAGAAAGCGAATATATTGAAGCGGCGAAAACACAGTACACTCCAAGAAATACAAACACGACATAACCTTGAAGTGGAAGGAAATCCACCCACGAGAATGGTCCGGGACAGACCGAAACGTCATCGTCCCTTCACCTTCTAGTGTGTGGTCTGGTCAACCGCCCAGAAGTCGACTGCAAGTTGAGTGGCGGGAGTCAAGAGCTGAAGCTCCGCCTTCACAATACAGCGAGGTGAGGACACTTAGGTCAGCTACAGACACTCAAAATCAAAATAATTATTTTCGTTGAAAATTATCGACATTTTATTTCCCCGGCAGGTTTATCATGGTAGGGGAAATGAACCAATTTAGGTCCTGCCAGTCCAAAATGGAACACGCAATTACGCACTCATTACCGATGTCGCTTTTCCAAACTGTTGATCAACTAATTCAAAAGTGAAATTGAAATTTATATTTTGGTCTTTCTCTTTCTCAAATATTTCGTATTTATTCAACACCAGACGAAACTATCCTAAGAAGGTGCAAAACTGTAAAGGAACTTTTGCCACTGCCAGTAAAAAATTATTCTGTATAATTCGCTTAACGCTCTGTGAAAAATGTTGAGCCATATTTTTGTCTCGAAGAATCAGATAATTAAATTTGGTTACATATAGGTGACAGAATGTCATCTGTTTCACAAAAAAGGGTGACTGCACTGGAACGTGTTTGGTAGTATAGCGTGTGAGGAACGTCACCATGATACAGAAATCTGTGAAGCTCTTAAGCAAAACTTTTCTTAGCAGAACGGGAAATATATGTCAGAATTAAAGTAAAGAAACGCTACGTAAGGTAAATGAGAGTAAGTGGTAATTGGATCATGTTATCCTACCAATTAGGCCAAGTATGACCATCACAAATAACGCTCTCAGAAGCATCTAACTAACGTTTAGTCATTAATTCTTCCCTGGAACACCACTAAAGTATCAGGAGGGTTTAGACCCATACAGTCATATCATACAAGACGGAATTTACAACAGACTTGGTAAATTTTTGTTATCTTAAGTGAGAAATCATGAAGACATTACGTTTTTTATTTTCAGTGAGAAGCAGCAAGCAAGGCGATACGCTGAGCCCTCATAGTAACATATCAGTCTCACTGTGGCTTGTGCTTTCTAAACAAAGGAACAGTTGGTAGCTGGGTCCCTTGTAGCTGCCCTACAAGAGGCAAATGCAAGGGAAGGGAATGAGGAATAAATATGAGGGATTTGATGAAGGAAGTGGTGGAGGGAGCTCAAGAATAATGTAGGAGGAAGGAATGGGAGAGAAGTAGATTAGAGTGGAATTGAAGTGATTCGGAGAGAAGAGAAAGGTGGATTGGAAGAGAAAGAAGTATATGGTAAAAAGGAGAACGCCGGCTACAGAATAAGGGAGAAAGGAAAGGGAACATGAAAGATGAAGCAAGGTTTATGAGGTGAGAAGCAGGAAGGGACACAGGCGGATATTTCAGATGAAGAAGAGAAAGTTCCACATAGTGGAAAGTTGTTTCAAGTGTAACAGGTTTATGTAGCGTATTTGCACCTATAGTATGCAAATTATCTACATTATCTACCCTATCTACGTTATCTACCGTATCTATGACATCTGTTGTATTTAAAGTATCTGAATTATCTATAATATCTACAGTATATAAATGATCTGCATTATCTGACAATTCTAAATTTTCACCAGTACCAAAAGTATCTACAATATTTACAGTATATATATATATATATATATATATATATATATATATATATATATATATATATATATATATATATATATATATATATATGAAATGGTCAAGTGGTTTAAGGCGTCTTGTACATACCAGTTGCGTTGCTCCTGGGAGTATGGGTTCGAGTCACTTCTGGGGGTGTGAGTTTTCATTCGCATATAGTCCTGGGGACCATTCAGGCTTGTTCGCATTGTGTTCCTCTCGTGTGCCCCAAAGAATGAGGTGATTTGGTAAAATTCTATGCCCAAGATAACCATCCGAGTGCCGGCGGTGGGGTGGTTCAATAGCTTCGGCTATCATCTCATTATGTCCGGTCGTGATGGTCAAGTGGTTTAAGGCGTCTTGTACATACCAGTTGCGT
>WNGS01167372.1:27224276-27234498 GCA_020271785.1 Procambarus virginalis | reverse complement strand
TGCTCCTGGGAGTATGGGTTCGAGTCACTTCTGGGGTGTGAGTTTTCATTCGCATATAGTCCTGGCGACCATTCAGGCTTGTTCGCATATATATATATATATATATATATATATATATATATATATATATATATATATATATATATATATATATATTAAATATGACCGACAAAAGTTAGATTACTAGTTAATTCGGCTTTTCTCAATATTTCTTAGGTTTCTTGTTCACTGTCGATGGTAATTGAAAAATCACTTCTCCAATATTCATTTTTATTTCTAGTCTGACGCGACACCGCTGTATCTATCGATAGATACAGCGATAGCAGGCGGCTGATATCCGCGAGGCACTACACATCAAGAAGTCAACACCAGCATCAACAGCCAATTAATGCAACTATATTTACCCACTTCAAGACTCAATGATCTGATGTTACTATCAATTAAAAATAAGAACAGTTAATAAAGCGAAATAAAAACATTGAAAAAATACAAAAATAAATTATACTCACGAAATGAACAGTATGGTAAACAACACAGCTCAATTCCAATGCAATGTCACACAAAATAATTAAATCAAAAGAAAAAATCGAAATCTATGAAAATTCAATTACCAATGCAATCAGAAACATTGAAATGAAATCGTAACACATATAGTATAGCATGTGTTGCTCCTACGTGCAACAGATCCACAGTTTTTTTAAGCATGTTTTAAATATCACAGGTGTGGCATCTATATAGGAGTTATATAAAATCATGTGCAAATTCGAGTGGAACGTTGTGTGAAAATTTCAAAGCAATTTGTGACGAACTTTGGAAGATTACAGCATGTGTTGTTCTTACGTCCAACAGAAGGCGCTGTTTTCAAAAAAAGCATGTTTTTTTTTTCCGTCACAGGTGTGACATCTATACTTATACTTCCGAAATGAATGATATGATAAACAACACAGCTCAATTCCAACGCAATGTCACACAAAATAATTAAATCAAAAGAAAAAAAATCGAAATCTATGAAAATTCAATTAACAATGCAATCAGAAACTTTCAAATGGAATTTGTAACATATTTAGTATAGCGGGTGATTCTGAGACGTGCAACAGATGGCGCTGTGTTTTAAAACAGCTTGTTTTTACCTGTCACAATTTTTGCATCTATATAGTAGTATATAAAGACACACATATTCGAATTACCGTTGTGACAAAATTTCAGAGCAATAGGTGAAGAAGCTTGGGAGATTACAGTGTGTGTTGCTTGTACGGTCAACAGATGGCACTGTTTTTCAAAAAAGCATGTTTTTTTCCCATCACAGGTGAATCATGTATATAGTAGTTATATTAAAACTCGCGCCTATTCGAATGCAACGTTGTGTCAAATTTTCAAAGCAATTGGCAAAGAGGTTTTGAAGATTTCTCACCTGAAAAGCACATGATAAACACAGTTTAAAAAAAAATTTCTCCGTCACATACGTGACATCAATATAGAATATATAAAAACTCGCTCGGATGCGAATGGAACGTTCTGTGAAAATTTCAAAGCAATCGGTGAAGAACTTTCGGAGATTAGCGATTTTGAACAAACGAACATTTCCATTTTTATTTATATAGATATGCACATCATTTACAGTGATGAGTTTCGAAGAGGTCGTCAGCGAAGTACTTTGCGAGAAATGCTCGAATATTATCATTTGAAAAGTTGTATTTAACCGTTTTCATTCATCAGCAGTTGGTTTTCCAGCTGGATAAACGAACATTTGGCTTTTGTTAATGAGGACGAGCCGGGTAGTTCTTTGTTTGCCTTCTAGATGGACGTTCTAGGACGTTCCCTGCCGTAAGCTGGATAAGGGTGTTTGACATGCAGTGCTTCGGCTCTATCTAGTTTCTTTTGTCGATGGATTGGTCGATTATATTGGTTTTGCTGGTAGGATCTCTCTGGTGATGGTCCAGTTGTGTGTCAAACATTATGTGGTCATTGGTAGAACCTTTGTTGTTTGGGCATTGTCAAGTACTTGACAAAGTATGCATTATATGACATGTAAGAAACGATGTGCACCTCTCCGGTATTCTATAGGCATATTTAGATTAATTGTTATTATTATAATTTATATATAGTTTTTCATATTTCAGTGCATTGTTTTACGTATTAGGTAACGTGTGCCACCGACTAGTTTCTTTGATATTTTGGATTGAACGCGGCACAGATGATAAGTTGAAATGCCCAGTTGTTACATTATTATTTAGATCAGTAAATATTCTCTATAGCGAAGGCCTACCATTCTTGAGTTGAATTTTCGTTTTTTTTATTTGTAATCGTTTCGAAAAGTTTACACTTTGACTATAGACACGTTAATAACGAGAACGAAATCCCACAATAATCATACTCAGTCATTATCATGAAACCCGTGATAGAAGTTGCATAGAAACACCTGCGGGTAATATGCATGTGTTGCGTGGCCCTGTGTAACGTGGACCCCATGACGCGTGGACCTCCTTCGTGTGACGGACGACACGGGACGCTGCACAGCGGTGAAGCCAGAACACGGCTCAAACAGAATATAGTTATGGAGCAAATTTAGCAAACACCGCTGCTGATGTAAGTTATTCACGGCTATACGGCGGAAAAACAACCCATCCTCAGGCCCTGTTTGTCCAAGCTGTGGACGACCACAGCGAAGCATTCGCCAATTTTAATGTGCTGAGAATTAAAAAATGCATTTACTTATACATAAGGCAATGTTATTATTATATATCAGAATATTGTGCATAGTTACGCCTAGATTTGATTATGTTGGGGGTTTAGGTTCAGTTGGCAATTGTTTGTATATGCAGTATTTGGGTGACCCGTTCCCAGGCTGTGGTCGTCGAAGCTGAGGACAACCTCAGAGACACATTCATTAATTTAAACGTGCTGTCTATTCACAATATAATGTTATTATATTTTATAACTGGATAAATAGTTGGGAGTAGATTAGGTTTGTAGAGATGTTTAGGTTCTGTTGGAATTGATTTATACCTGCAGTGCGTTGCTGAAGCATTTGCAACGTGTCTTCAGGCTTGGCTCGTTAAAGCAGTGGCCCTCCTGAACCCCCCTCCCCCATGTTGTTGACACGTATGACAATTTTTATGTATTATGTATTAAAAACATTTTTTTCATACATAAATTATTATTATTATTCTATAGTGGAGTTGTGTGTATAATTAAGCTTAGGATAGGTTAGGATTCGTGTTCATATACCAGATAAATTTATATATCAGGGCTACAGGAATTGGACAAGACAAAGAAAGTCGAACAGGCAGATAGAGTTGGGAGCTACAGACTGCTTTTATTTGGTATAGTGCCACACTTGAAACATGCTGGATAAGCAGGAGTCAGAAGGGACCGTGCTACAGTGGTCAAGGAAGAACCTGTCCAATAGAACTAAGCACCCAAAAGAGGTGTTTGGGAAGTCATCAGAGAGTCGGAGATTGAACAAGGAGGCTCCCAGAGTGAACAGGCCCGGAATCCTTCATATATCTGGTTCATGTGATTAAGTTTTCAGAGGAAAAAAGGTCCCTTCAGTTAAATATTTTCCTGAAAATCTGAAACTTCTGAGAGGGATAAACACACAGGAAGAATGGGAAATGCTTCTGGAAAACCTAAAAATGTTCCTGGAGACCTGGATATGATCTTGGAAGACCTGGATATGATCTTGTTGAAATCGCAAGAATGGCCTAGCAAGTGGCTGGTTGAGTCCAACTTCAGCAAAGCGTAATGAATATTTAAGATGCAGATAGAGATAAAAAAAAGACGATACACAGTTACAAAGGCATTTAACTAAGGACTCTCGAGTCAGCCTGTCACTAACCTACCGACCTACGCGTCGAAAACGTAAATGTTGGTGAGCCACTTTGAGTTTTAGTACTCTGTTATTTGTCCGTTGGGGATTTTCACGTCAACATATCATGAATTATTTGAGAAGATTGGGATGGAGTGAGTTGTCATCAAGTGGAGCCAATCTCTGGCACTCCTCACGCGGATATCACCTTTTGCGTGTTTTCCAGCACTAGGAAAGCCTCAAGCCACTTGGGTTGGACGGTAGAGCGACGGCCTCGCTTCATGCAGGTCGGCTTTCAATCCCCAGCTGTCCAAGTGGTTGGCCATCATACCTTCCCTGCCGTCCCATCCCGAATTTTTATCCTGACCCTTTCCCAGTGCTGTTTAGTCGTAATGGCTCGGCACTTTCCCCTGATAGATCCCTCACCTTCCCTGTACCAATGTGAGTAAGTTGTTCAGGAACAGTTCTGATATATAGATACTATATATATCTTGTGACGGTAAAGTAGTGGAGTATGGTGGTCGGCAGTCTTCCACTGGCAGATGTTAAGGCCAGGCCACATATAAAAAGAAAAAGTAAAAAAAAAGAAAAAAAAAAGAATGACTGCGTGTTTGATAATCTGTGGTAAGGGAAGAGACATAAAACACAATAATAACAATGCTCTTTAATAACACTAAGAAACAAATTGAAATAAAGGCAAAATCTTGGCTTAATGGTGCAGAACAACAAGTGGAAAAATAACTGAACATAAAACTGAATTACGTTAAAGGGAGGAGAAGTGACATGAAATAACAAGCAAAATAATATTAGTGCTGGGAATATATGCGCTAGCTATAAACCTCTATTTGATCACACGAGGTGAGTCAACTTAGGTGTTCATAGCATGAGCACTGGATATATTCTGGTGAGAGAATGGCTGGGCGGTCTTAACAATGGCTAGCGAGGAATGTGATTGGCGTGGAGCTGGAGTGGTGTGTTGTTAGCGGCCAATGAGAACGCAGGGCGTCCAGTAACAAGCAGTTTGTCTGGGACTGTAGCCGTCGGCGCGACCAGGTGTGCAGAAGGGGGGGGAAGGAGGGAGTTGCAGGTGCGTGTGGCTGTCTTGATATATACGTTAAGCCACTATAAAACGTATCTTGCATATTGTTGAGAATGTGACGATGGGAAGATATAGCAGGCTCAATCTCTGGGAAGAGATTATCGTCACAACTCTCCCCCGAAGCCTGCGGTTCTGGCAGAGTCACGTTCACGGGAGGTAGAGTGGGAGGTGGAGCTGCCTCTACCTCAGTGATGCTGGAGAGGACGTCTGATATGATGTAGTCAGACTTCTGGGTGTAGCAATCTCCAGGCTGAAATGATGTAGCTGGCCAGCCCATTATAGAAGTAGTCGATGGTTGAGTTGGGCTGTCTGTAGGAAATGAAGATGGTTGTGGTCCATGTAGATGGTGGTGGACTGAGTACTTTGCTGGTATGGAGCAAAGTGTTGCCCGTTCAGGACGACGAGTAGCTCCTTGTTGCTCGTGGTGTCGTTTATGGTAGTTGGTACGTATAGTCTCTTCGCCTTGTTGTACCAGGTCACCCACGTTGCCGGTACCACTGGCGTCGATATGGAGGATGGGAGACTTGGTGATATCTGGTGAGGCGAGAGATGTATTAGAATATGATAGAGGAGCACAATTATTGTCTTGAAAATGATTGTGAAAGTCAGTAAGGATTTCCGAATTAGAAAGCGCTGTCTCAGTGTCAGTGTTTTCGGAAGGAGAAGCAGGGAAGGTCTCACTGTGGCTATATGGTCCTGTAAATGAGGTGAAATTGGTTAACACAGTGGGAGGAACCCCATGATAGGGCTTGAGTAGATTGATGTGGCACAGCTGGGTCTTCCGCCGCCTATCGGGGGTCTCGAGAACGTAGTTGAAGTTGTTCCGGCACTCCTTAACACGGTAGGGTCCTGAGAACCTGTTCTGTAAAGGAGAACCTGGGATAGGGAAATAGGCAAGAACTAAGTCTCCCGGTTTAAACTTCCTTACTTGGCAGTGCTGGTCGTAACGAGTCTTCATCCTCTCCTGGGCTTTCTGTAGGTTGTTGCTAGCAAAGGAATGGACCCTCTCTAGAATGTGTCGGAGGTTTTGAAGATACTGGGGCACATTCTGATGCTCACTGAAGGTGGCATCACGTAGAGAATCCTTGAAAGCCTTGAGAGGTGTACGGCACTTACGTCCGTAGAGCATCTCATAAGGAGATACTCCTAGTGACTCGTTGGGAAGACTTCTGAAAATACACATGATGAGATCAATTTGCCTATCCCAATCCTTTGAGGTCTCATTACAAAACTTTTTTAAGAGTGCCTTGATGGTCTGATGACTACGCTCGAGAGAACCCTGTGAAGCAGGATGATAGGGGCTGGACAGTACCTGTTTGATGTTGAACTCCTCCAGAGTCCGTTTGAAGAGATCACTGGTGAAGTTGGTGCCACAGTCGCTCTGAATCTCCCTCGGAAATCCATACTGGGTGAAGATTTTCAATAAATTCTTCACCACTGTAGCAGCCGTAATATTTTTCACTGGAACTGCTATCGGAAATCTGGTGGTAGGACACAGGATGGTTAAGATATAGGCGTTGCCGGCAGTGGTCCGAGGCAAAGGACCAACACAGTCAATAATAAGTTTGTGGAACGGTTCCTCAGGCACCTGGATGGGTATCAGTGGTGCTCTGGGAATGGAAACGTTCGGTTTCCCGGCTAACTGACACACGTGGCATTGTTGAACATACATCTTTACGTCATTAACCATACCTGGCCAGTAGTAGTCTTGTCGAATTCCATGGTAAGTCTTGTTGAACCCGTAGTGTGACAATGCTCCATGGGCCAGGTGTAGAATCGTGGGCCGCAGGCTGGTAGGAATCACTAGTTGTTCAACGTCTGCCCAATCGTCCTCGTCCTTCAGTTTACTGGGTCTATACCTGCGATAGAGTAATTCGTTCTCCATAAAGAACCCAGGAACACTGTCGGATTGGGTTTCAGCCTGAAAGAATAATGGTGTCAAGGTAAGATCATCTCTCTGTAACTTACGGAACTCCAAAGCGGTCAGATTAGGGGGTAGTTTCGAAGGGTCCTGAGGGACAGCGGTAGCAGTAGAGTCAGCTGGCTGTGGTCGTGCAGCTTGAGCACGGGTGGTCACCATAACAGGAGGAGAACCTTCATCACTCTCTTGAACCTTTGCTGGAACATGCTCAAAAATCGGGTTATCCAACACAGAGTTGCTTACCTCGGATATGTCCTTGACGATCAGGTTGTTTGGTTGTTGGTCTTCTGCCAAGTCGTTGCCCAGGAGAAGTTGCACTCCAGGCATGGGAAAAGGCTTTTCCCTGACGGCGACTTGGACTTCACCGGTCACGAAGGGACAATCTAGGTAAACTCTGGCAAGGGGATAAGGAGTTGTAGCAGTAAGGTCAGTGATGAATACAGTCTCTCCAGTGTAGGCGACAGCTGATTTCAAGACGATCGATTGTAGAGCCGCTGTGTCCCGTAGGATCTTAAGTCCAAAACGTCCCTCTGAATCTGAACCGTGGGTAGAGATAGTTCCTGGATATAGATGCTTGCTAAAGAGAGAGAGATCATTAGCATGAACACCAACATTCATTACAGGCTTACCGGACTTAGGGTGAGTAGGTTTGGGCTTAGGAGGAGGTTCTATGTTACCTTTAGATTGGGACTTACCACATTTTTCAATGGTATGTCCATATAGTCGACAATACCTGCAGTACAGTTGAGAGGTACCTTGATCTGGGCTCGCTTTCTCGTAACTGTACCAAGACTTCTTACTGGTAGGTTCTGGTGTCAGCCGGTGGATGAGGCTGTAAGTGTCAGCTGACTTCGCGCACTTCACCAAATCGGTCTCTTCTTTGTCTGCTAAGTATAGGCGGACAGGAGGAGGTACACGTCTCAAAAATTCTTCAACCAGTATGAGGTTGACAAGCTCTGGAAAAGTAGAGACATGTGCTGCCTCCAGCCATTTCATGAAATATCTCCGTTTGGTGTTAGCAAATTCTAAGAAGGTGGTGGTACTTGCCTTGACGTAGTCACGGAACTTTCGTCGGTAGCTTTCGGTGGAGAGAAGGTAGGCGTCCAACACAGCTTGCTTCAGGGTGGTGTAGTCGTTTTCCGATGCCAAAGTGCTGAGTGTGACTGCTGCTCTACCTGTTAAATGTACTCGGAGAAGGGTAGCCCATTGGTCGTCAGGCCAACTAAGTTGATCAGCAAGGGTCTCAAAAGTAGTGAAGAACACATCAACCTCCGTTTCTATGAACGGGGGCATTAACTTACTTGCATGGGAGACATTGAAGCTTGGAGGAAGACTAGCTGCAGCTTGTTGGAGTTGAACTTGGTGTGTAGTGTCCAACGTGAGTTCTCTTCATGATATTCTAGAGCTAAGTTGGCTTGCTGTTTTTCGTGGTCGCGTTGTAGCTCCAGCTGTTGCGCTTTGTTTCAAGTTGTATTCTTTCACGCTCTTTGAACAGGGCAAAATCACGTTCTTGTTGTCCTTGAAGGAGGAAGGCTTGTCGGTCACTCTCTTCTTTCCGGATGGCAGCTGCTTCCTTGGCCAGGGCGCCTCACGCTCCTTGAGGTGTAGGGCTTCTTTCGCCAGAGCAGCTTCACGCTCTCGTTCTTCCCTTCTGAGGGCAGCTTCACGCTCTCTGATGGCAGCTGCTTCCTGTTGTTGCTCCCGCTCGATCTTGACAAGTTCTAATTTGAGCTTCATTGCTCTCAAGTCATCCTTATCTGAAATAATGTATTGTTCGTAAGTATCAGAATCTATAATGCCTTCATCCACAAGGTGATCCAGTATCATATTATTTAGGGCAAATTTATTGGCGCCAGGTGGAACTTCCAACTGATACTCGTGTGCAAGAGTTATCAATTCGACCCTTTTTGCGTGACGCAATTTCTCTATTTCACCTTCTGGATCTGCCTTGAAAGCTTGTAGGCGAAACATTGTGAAAATATAGCAAAATAAAGGAGACACGAATATACAGTGAGAATATGGTGAATGTCAGAAACAGGAAACGTGGCAACTGATACCTATCCTGTGGGGAATTATTAATAATTAAAGGTAATTCAAGATGGTAAATGAATAAAGTCGCAGGAAATCTTGTACCCGGTACTCACTGTGGGGGATAAGGGCAAGAAAATCCTACTAATAAATTGAAACAGAGTTTCGAAAAACAAGTAAAACACTAAATGGTTTCAAAGTAATTAGGTAGTACAAAAAATGTAGTCATACCTTGCCGAGTCACTATAGAACATAAGCAAGGTACCCACTGAAACTGAATATGGTACTTACAGAATTAGCGAACTTTGTGCTCAAAAGAAAGAACGCTAATTCCCTACCTTGGTAAGTACCATCAGATCTGACCGACGAGTAGGGGTGCGAGTGTCAACTGGTGACGAGAACTATTGGCGAGGTCCCAGTTCGCCAATAATAGTTCGTGCTAGAGGATCTATAGCCCTCTTTTTCCTCCTAGAGTCGGATTGCAGAAAATAGGTGCTATTGACCCGGAGACAGACCACAGTACCAGGGTACCTATGTGATAATCTGTCAAAAATGTGAGAAATATCTGGGGACAAAAGATGTTAAACACGGATAATAACACGGAAGGGGGAGACGACCAATTAAGAGTATGACTGCGGCCTACAGTCACCACGTAATCCAAAGTTGTCTCACACTCACCATATGCTACTCCCGTAATGCACAATATACACAGCACCATATAATAAAAAATGATTAATGTAAATAATGAAAGCAAGGGAATGAAAGCCAAGTACGCTTACCACAATTACCAATACCTGAGTGAAGCTCTAGGACAGGCCCCCAATTATATGTGACGGTAAAGTAGTGGAGTATGGTGGTCGGCAGTCTTCCACTGGCAGATGTTAAGGCCAGGCCACATATAAAAACAAAAAGTAAAAAAAAAGGAAAAAAAGAATGACTGCGTGTTTGATAATCTGTGGTAAGGTAAGGGAAGAGACATAAAACACAATAATAACAATGCTTTTATAACACTAAGAAACAAATTGAAATAAAGGCAAAATCTTGGCTTAATGGTGCAGAACAACAAGTGGAAAAATAACTGAACATAAAACTGAATACGTTAAAGGGAGGAGAAGTGACATGAAATAACAAGTAAAATAATATTAGTGCTGGAATATATGCGCTAGCTAAAACCCTCTATTTGATCAGACGAGGTGAGTCAACTTAGGACTTCATAGCATGAGCATGGATATATCTGGTGAGAAATGGCTGGGCAGTCTTGACAATGGCTAGCGAGGATGTGATTGGCGTGGAGCTGGAGTGGTGTTGGTTAGCGGCCAATGAGAATGCAGGCATCCAGTAAAAGCAGTTTGTCTGGGACTGTAGC
>WNGS01167372.1:27053032-27089773 GCA_020271785.1 Procambarus virginalis | reverse complement strand
TCAACCTTGGAGGAATTTGACCTCACCAGTGATGAGGTCAAAAGTGTCTGCTGGAGGGATGTGACAAAGGCTGTTGGGCCTGACAGAATCTCACCATGGATACTAAAGGAAGGTGCAGAAGCACTAAGTTGCCACTCTCTATGGTGTATACAGGACACTGGAAACAGAGTCTTACCAGAAAGTTGGAAGACAGCTAACGTGGTCCCAATATACAAAAAGGGGACAGGCAAGAGCACTGAATTACAGGCCAGTTCCTTAACTTGTATACCATGCAAGGTAATGGAGAAGATCGTGAGGAAAAGGCTCGTAGAGCATCTAGAGGGAAATAACTTTGTAACGCACCACCAACATGGGTTCAGAGATGGTAATCGTGCCTCACAGGTTTAATAGAATTTTATGACCAAGCAACAAAATTAGATAGGAAAGAGAAGGGTGGCCGACTGCATTTTCCTAGATTGCAAAAAGCCTTTGACACAGTACCGCACACAAAAGGCTGTTAAAAAGTTGGAGCAACAGGCAGGAGTAAAAGGGAAGGTGCTCCAGTGGATAAGGGAGTACTTAAGCAACAGGAAACAGCGAGTAACGGTGAGGGGGGAGACATCAGAGTGGCGAGATGTCACCAGCGGAGTCCCACAGGGCTCAGTACTTGGACCCATCCTGTTTCTAATATATGTGAACGATCTTCCGGAGGGTATAGACTCATTCCTCTCAATGTTTGCTGATGATGCAAAAATTATGAGAAGAATCAAGACGGATGAAGATAGACAGAGACTACAGGATGACCTGGATATAAACTGGAGGAATGGTCTAGAAAATGGCTGCTAAAGTTCAACTCGGGAAAGTGTAAGGTGATGAAATTAGGAAGGGAGCAGGAGGCTGAACACAAGGTATCATTTGGGAGGGGAAATCCTGCAAGAGTCAAATAGAGAGAAAGATCTGGGGGTTGATATCACACCGAACCTGTCCCCAGAAGCCCACATCAAAAGAATATCATCAGCGGCATATGCTAGACTGGCCAACTAAGAACTGCCTTTAGAAATTTGTGTAAGGAATCTTTCAGAACCCTGTATACCACTTATGTAAGACCAATCCTGGAGTATGCAGCTCCAGCCTGGAGTCCATACCTAGTTAAACACAAGACAAAGTTAGAGAAGATTCAGCGGTATGCCACCAGGCTAGTCCCGGAAACTGAGAGGATTGAGCTACGAGGAAAGGCTAAAGGAGCTGAACTTCACATCCCTGGAAAACAGAAGAGTAAGGGGAGACATGATAACCACCTACAAAATTCTCAGGGGAATTGACAGGGCGGACAATGACAAACTCTTCACCACGGGTGGGACACGAACGAACAAGGGGACACAGGTGGAAACTTAGTACCCAGATGAGCCACAGAGACGTTAGAAAGAATTTTTTCAGTGTCAGAGTAGTTAATAAATGGAATGCATAGGCAGTGATGTGGTGGAGGCTGACTCCATACACAGTTTCAAGTGTAGATATGATAGAGCCCAGTAGGCTCAGGAATCTGTACACCTGTTGATTGACAGTTGAGAGGCGGGACCAAAGAGCCAAGCTCAACCCACGCAAGCACAATTAGGTGAGTACAATTAGGTGAGTACACACACACACACACACACACAACACACACACACACACCCACACACACACACACACACACACAAGGATCGGGCGGGGGATCCAAGAGTCAATGCTCGATCCTGCAGACACATATAGGTGAGTACACACACACACAACACACACACACACACACACACACACACACACACACACACACACACACATGGAGGCGCATATACATGGAGAGCTAAACTCTTGGAAGTGGAAAGAAGGAACTTTTTAAGCCAACATATCAGGGAACCCACAAGAATGAGAGGCAACGACGAACCAGCTAGACTCGACCTGATATTCACCTTGAATAAGTCAGAAATAAGAGAAGTCAAATTTGAACCCCCATCATAATGAGTGACCACAGTGTATCGACATTTAAGTATCTGGTGGAGGTAGGGATAACTTATCCAAGGATGGAATTGGAAGGGAAAAGACTGAATTACCGAAGAGGAAAAATAGTGAGATGAGGAACTTCCTAATGGGAATATCATGGAAAACAGAGCTCAGAGAGAAGACTGTACAGAATATGATGGACCATGTCACCCAGAAGTGCCAGGAAGCTGCAGATAGATTTATCCCGGACCAAAAGGAGAAAAACGAAAATCAGCAGAAGAATCGATGATTCAACCAGGAATGTAAGGTAGTGAAGCAATTGAGTAAAAGATCATAGAAAAACTTCAGGGATAACAGAACACCAGAGAGCAGGGAGAGATGCCAGAGGGCAAGAAATAAGTACCTTAGAGTGAGGAGAGAAGCAGAGAGACAGTATGAAAATGACATCGCGAGTAAAGCTAAGACCCATCCAAAACTTCTCCAAGCCACATCAGGAGTAAACAGCGGTGAAGGAATAAGTGATGAAACTGAGGCAAGGGAAGAATAGATACACAGAGAATGACAAGGAGGTATGCAAAGAACTCAACAAGAGCTCAGGAAGTCTTCACTGAAGAACAAGAAGAAGCCCCTGGACTAAAAGACGAGGAGACAAACCAAGCAACCTTGGAGGAATTTGACCTCACCAGTGATGAGGTCAAAATGAATCTGTTGGAGCTGAATGTGACAAAGGCTGTTGGGCCTGAAAGAATCTCACCGTGGATACTAAAAGAAGGTGCAGAAGCACTAAGTGTGCCACTCTCTATAGTGTATAACAGATCACTTGAAACAGGAGACCTACCGGAAAGCTGGAAGACAGCCAATGTAGTCCCAATATACAAAAAGGGTGACAGGCAAGAGGCACTGAACTACAGGCCAGTTTTCCTAACTTGTATACCATGCAAGGTGATGGAGAAGATCGTGAGGAAAAGGCTCGTAGAGCATCTGGAAGGAAACAACTTTGTAACACACCACCAGCATGGGATCAGAGATGGTAAATCGTGCCTCACAGGTTTAATAGAATTCTATGACCAGGCAATAAAAATTATGCAAGAAAGAGAAGGGTGAGCAGACTGCATTTTCTTGGACTGTCAGAAAGCTTTTGAAACAGTATCCCATAAAAAGCTGTTACGAAAGTTGGAGCAACAGGCAGGAGTAAAAGGGAAGATGCTCCAGTGGATAAGGGAGTACTTAAGCAACAGGAAACAGCGAATAACTGTGAGGAGGGAGACATCAGAGTAGCGAGAGGTCACCAGCGGAGTCCCACAGGGCTCAGTACTTGGACCCATCCTGTTTCTAATATATGTAAACGATCTTCCGGAGGGTATAGACTCATTCCTCTCAATGTTTGCTGATGATGCAACTGTTTTGAGAAGAATGAAGATAGATAATGATAGACAGAGACTACAGGACGACCTGGACAAGATGGAGGAATGGTTTAGAAAATGGCTACTAAAGTTCATCTCAGGAAAGTATAAAGTAATGAAATTAGGCGAAGGGAAAAGACGGCTGAACACAAGGTACCATCTGGGAGGTGAAATCCTGCAAGAGTCAAATAGAGAGAGAAAGATCTGGTGGTTGATATCACAAAAAAAACTGTTCCCAGAGGCTCACATCTCAAGGATATTATCAGCGGCAATATGCTAGACTGGCTAACATAAGAACTGCCTTTAGAAACTTGTGTAAGGAATCGTTCAGGACACTGTATACCACTTATGTCAGACCAATCCTGGAATATGCAGCTCCAGCTTCGAGTCCATACCTTGTTAAACACAAGACAAAGTCAGAGAAGATTCAGCGGTATGCCAACAGACTCATCCCGGAACTGAGAGGTATGAGCTACGAGGAAAGGCTCAAGGAGCTAAAACTCACGTCCCTGGAAGACAGAAGAGTAAGGGGAGACGTGATAATCACCTACAAAATTCTCAGGGTAATTGACAGGGTAGACAAAGACAAACTCTTTAGCACGGGTTGAACACAAACAAGGTAATACAGGTGGAAACTTAGTACCCAAATAAGCCACAGAGACATTAGAAAGATTTTTTTTCAGCGTCAGAGTAGTTTCAAATGGAATGCACTAGGAAGTGATGCGGTGAATGCTGACTTCATACACAGTTTCATATGTAGATATGATAGAGCACAGTTGGCTCAGGAATCTGTACCCCAGTTGATTGACAGTTGAGAGGCGGGACCAAAGAGCCAAAGTTCAACCCCCGTAAGCACAACTAGGTAAGTACAACTAGGTGAGTACACACACACACTGAGGCCGGGCCAAAGAGCTAAATCTCAACCCCCGCAAGCCCAACTAGGTGAGTACGTACACACACACACACACTCATTTAGTTGTGCTTACGGGGTTTGAACTCTGGCTCTTTGGTCCCGCCTCTCAACCGTTGATTGACGGTTGAGTGGCGGGACCAAAGAGCCAGAGCTCAACCCCTGCAAACACAACTAGGTGAGTACACACACACACATTCACACACACGACAAACTTTGAGAAGATTCTGAGATATGCCAGTAGACTAGACCCAGAACTGAAAAGTATGAGCTACAAGGAAAGCTACTGGAGCTAAGCCTCACGTCCCTGGAAGACAGAAGAGTAAGGGGAGACATGATAACCACCTAGAAAATTCGCATGTTAATTGACTGGGTGGGCAAAGACAAACTATTTAGCACGGGTGGAACACGAACAAAGGGCCACAGGTAGAAACTCAATTCCCAAATGAGCCAGAGACATTAGAATTTTTGTTCAGTGTCAGAGTAGTTAACAAATGATTTGCATTTGACATTGATGTGATGGAGGCTGACTCCATACACAATTTCAAATAAAAATTTGAGAGTCCAATAAGCTAAATAATCTGCACACCTGTTAATTGACAGATGCGAGGCGGGACGAAAGAGCCAGAGCTCAACCCCCGCAAGTACAACTAGGCGAGACAACTAGGCGAGCACCCACACAAACACAAACCAATGAGGGAAGCCTCCCCACGGAACCTGCTCAGAATATCATTACAAATCATTAAGCCTCAGGATTTATTTTTTTCATTAGTGATAATTGATTCGTCGAGATTTAATGAGCTGTCTCGCTAGCAGACAGGTCGTGATGCTCCTTTTGTTCGCTGTTGTGTTTTTGGAATAGTTTCGTGTTAGCTTCTTGCACTAGTGTGCCGTTGTGTTTTTCATTCACTGCCTTGTTTATTTTACAACTATAAGTGCAGTAGAGCCACGTATCTGAACTTAAGAACCTCACTATAATGCCTTGCGTCATGTTGATATATAACTCACCTAAAGACAAACTAATAAGCTTCTTAGTTTTCTCGTTCGCATTACTCCTTCTGCTTCCTATACTATTGTTATTTGCAGCAGTATATACCCTGTTCATCTTTTCCTCTCCCGGAACTTGGTGAAACTGGCCGCACTGTTAATGACAGACTAAAGCAACACAAAAGAAGTGTTGAGTCTGCAGACACAAACAATGCACTCGTCTGTCATGTTAGGGACTTTAAATCATCCTATGGATTAGTCTTTCTATAAAATAATGTTTCCTGCCTCTACTCTTCACAGACGCCGTCTAGTCGTATCTGCTCTCATGCACAACATGCCCAACATGGACCTAACACCTGGCTTTGTTGATGGTGAGTCTTGTCTTTCCCAGTACATACTTAGATGTTCCAACCCCTTGACAACCGTGATCTGTCTTAGCTTTAGATCCCATAGGCTCTCGTTCTTGCTCTTATGTTGCTATCTCGTTTGTCATTATATCACTTTATCTTCACCAATAGGCATTCTGAGGTTTTCTATATACCTATTTACTCTCGCCTGTGACCTCTTTTTCGTACCTTATATTGTGAGTTTCTCTTCCATATCCACAAGGTGGTGAAGGGTAGGGAAGGTGGTGTGGGGTAGGGACGGTGGTGAAGGGGAGGGACGGTGGTGAAGGGTAGGGAAGGTGGTGAAGGGTAGGGAAGGTGGTGAAGGGTAGGGAAGGTGGTGAAGGGTAGGGAAGGTGGTGAGGGTAGGGAAGGTGGTGAAGGGTAGGGAAGGTGGTGAAGGGTAGGGACGGTGGTGAAGGGTAGGGACGGTGGTGATGGGTATGAAAAGTGGTGAAGGGTAGGGACGGTGGTGAAGGGTAGGGAAGGTGGTGAAGGGTAGGGACGGTGGTGAAGGGTAGGGAAAGTGGTGAAGGGTAGGGACGGTGGTAAAGGGTAGGGAAAGTGGTGAAGGGTAGGGACGGTGGTAAAGGGTAGGGAAAGTGGTGAAGGGTAGGGAAAGTGATGAAGGATAGAGACGGTGAAGAGAAGAAAGGTGGTTACAGCCATTGTTTAACACTTTTTTCTGTTGGGTTCTGTTTCATGGTTACCAGATTGAATGGTGTAGCAGAGCAGGTGTGGCAGGGCAGGTGTGGCAGAGCAGGTGTGGCAGAGCAGGTATAGCAGAGCAGGTGTGACAAACGCAACACTTTTGTAAGAGAGTAATAATATGTCACATTGTCAGCCAAGACAATGAATAGTATCCGGACACAGCTAATCTATCGGTTGAGAAAAGTTGGTATTGACATACCATCATAATATGTAATGGTTCTGGATGACTACACAGTGACTGTCTGTCTGTCTGTCTCCCCCCCCCCCTCTCTCTCTCCTCCTCTCTCTCTCTCTCTCTCTCTCTCTCTCTCTCTCTCTCTCTCTCTCTCTCTCTCTCTCTCTCTCTCTCTCTCTCTCTCTCTCTCTCTCCGTTCTCCCCTATCCCTGATTTCAGTAGGGAAGCAGAATGATGTCTCGGACTGAAATTTGTAATTGTTTTAATTAATGATTTTTTGAATAATTAAAGGTCTGAGGTAATTTGGTAATTTATGGAAGTGGATCCCCAGACTCAGATACCATAGGTGACATATGGATAAATGAGTGAATAACACAGAGTAACTCGGGCAGGGCGAGGAGCATGGTATCTAACTTTGGAGAGAACGTCTACTGTTTTAGAAACGTTTTTAGTACCATTGTGTATGTAGCAATGTCAATTTAGTTTTTTGTCAATGTGACCACCGAGGAACTTCCCATCTTGAGTATACAAGAAGGTTCTTTTTTCCCATCTTGTCACACGACTTCGAGAAATGGCAGGATAAACCTGATTATAATCTACACCTATTAGCTCCATGATCTCGTTAAACGAAGAATATTTTTAATCATCCATTCGATAAGGTAATGTTTGACTCGTACACTCGGTGATGACAAGTCCCAAAGACCATACAAGCGTCCTATTGTGAACGGTGGAAAGATATAGTTTGTTATCAAAATTACAATACTAAGTCTTATGTCCTTATGGTATAAATAATAAAATGTCAACTTCGAGAAATTCGCGGTCTGACATCCATACGTGTTGAAGTACAAGATTGTTTAAACTGTGCCTTATAAAACAGTATCTTTATATTGTACAGTTTTGGTACCAACACTGTACAAGGCTTGGTACCAGGCACTCTGTACCAAAGTACAGAGTGCTTCTTACCCATTCCTATTAGAACGGATAAGAAGCACCGCAATATACATTCTCGCACCCCAACATCTGCGGGCCGGCGGCTGGTCAACGGAGAACCCAGTCACTGTTTACAAGGACCGGCTGATTTATTCGCATTCAAATTTAAAGGGACAAAATACCTACTGCCATGTGATTCGAACACATGAAGTAGGATAAGCACTTGGTCAATGTTTTGATGCTGGGTTGTGATGAAACACCAGCTGGCTTAACATGGGTTTATTAGCAGAGTCATTGGTAACTCGGAATACCGTGTGGAGCCCTGTAGTCTGGCGAGAGAGGCCAGTATGACGGTAATGGTGACGGGTGTTGGCTGTGTTGTGGTGACATCTAAAGTGTATGTGAACATCTTCCCAAGTGTTCGGTCACACCCAGTTATGAAGACTGGATGTTGTGGTATTTAACAAACTGGGTGTTAGTTAGCACTGGTGTGTGGACTAGCAAACTACAGCGTTGCGGTTTACGGGTGCGAGTAATTTTATTATTGTTTCGTGTCTAGGAAAATCCTGAAAGTGCAGTGTGAAGAATGCGCAAAACACCAAGGCAGGACACGCCGCTTCTAAATGTTAACTCCTAGAAAGTTTAGTGAGTTACTGGAAATAAAAGGTGAAAATTGTCTTTATTGCTGTGGCAAAATTACGAACTTGGTGGGTAGTTCAGTTCTTGCAGTGTTTCTCGTCTCGTACTGGGTGGTTAGTTTATTGTGAGTGATTCGTGAATGTTGGCAACACCGCTTTTGTTTGAATTAGTGAGCACGTGTTGAGTAGTGTTGACGCTGACCCCCTTGTCTGACCCCACAACGACAAGGGGGTCACACCACAACCCTCCTCAGGAGAAGGTAAGCATCACCTCGAGCCTCAAGTGTGACTCAAGTGTCTCCGCCTCTTGCATACCAACATGGAGGTGGATGTGACAATTCATATGTTATATATGTGGTATATGATTATATTGAGTGTATAGGAATTTCAATAGGCACATTAATAATGAATTTTTCTGTCATTACAGGTAAGGCTTTTTTAGCTCATCGCGGGACACAAGACCACCAACTTAAGGTACGTTCCTGTATACTGTTGTTTCCGATGGATTTTTTGTTTCAACAAAATATTGTATGACAGGCAGTTACCATAATAGTTACAATATTATCAAATCTCTGTCATTGGTCCTGGCGGCACCGAGGGCCCCCTTTTACTGGTCCTAGGGGCACCGAGGCCCCCTTTTACTGGTCCTGGGGGCACCGAGGCCCCCTTTTACTGGTCCTGGGGCACCGAGGGCCCCCTTTTACTGGTCCTGGGGGGCACCGAGTCCACCCCCCCCCCCCCACCTTTTACTGGTCCTGGCCCAGGGGACACTGAGGGCTCCCCCTTTTACTGGTCCTGGGGGGCACAAAGGCCCCTCCTTTTACTGGTACTGGGGGCACCGAGGCCCCCCCCCCCCCCCATTTTACTGGTACTGGGGGCACCGAGGGCTTCCTTTTACTGGTACTGGGGGCAACGAGGCCCCCCCCATTTTACTGGTCCTGGGGGCACCTGGCCCCCCTCTTTTACAAGTCTTAGCTGGGGGCACAGAGGCCGGCTCCTTTTACTGGTCCTGGGGCACCGCACCGAGGCCCCCCCCTTTTTTACTGGTCCTGGCGGCACCGAGCCCCCCCCCCCCTTTTTGCTGGTTCTGGGGGCACCGAGGCCCTCCCCACTTTTACTGGTCCTGGGGGCAACGAGCCCCCCTTTCACTGGTTTTGAGGGCACCGGCCCCTCCCCCTTTTACTGGTTCTGGGGGCACCGAGGCCCCCCCTTTAAACATGTCCTGGGGGTACCGAGGCCCCCTCCCCTTTTACTGGTCCTGGGAGCACCGTAGCCCCCCTTATGCTGGTTCGGGGGCACCGGGGCCCCCCTCTTTTACTGGTCCGGGGGCACCGAGGGCCCCCTTTACTGTTAATGGGATCCTAATCCCCCCTCCTTTTTTACAGGTCCTGTGAAGATCAGTCCGCTTGTATTTTGCCTTGTCCTTATCGACTTTTTTAAGATGTGATCATGTCACTTATGCTGTTGCCTTATTTCTGTGATGTGAACTTCAGTTTCATTAGTCTTCCCTTGCATGTTACTCCCTAAAACACTAGTACCAGCCAGCTTTTATGGGGTGGAAGAGGGAGGAGGTGGGAGCGGCTTCGCTGCTATAGCTGCATAATATATAGGGTCTGACGTTCGTGGTGTCCAGTTTGTAATTGCACATTTTCAGACTTTGGGGAGGAAAATGTAGAGGAAAATTTTTTGGGGAGGGAAATGTAAGTGCGGTAACTTATGTATTAATATACTAACGGTGCGGTTCATTAATGTACTATGTCTATTTAGTACTTTACGAACTGTCTATATGGAGGCCGTGTTGTTGCTGGAAGTAGAAATCCCCTTTTTGGCTGGAATTGCAATGTGCATGGAGAGACTCGCCTAAACTTTGGACCGAATGAGAATTCGCCTGGAGGAGGACTCACCTCCCAGCAAACACAAATCATCTAGAAAACGTTCGTCTATCTCTTCCCATAGGCGTGGGAATGATTTACATTGAGAATGGTGCAGGAGAGCCTTTGAGAAACTTTTATAAAAAAATCCAAACACAAAGGTTTTATAATAAATTTTTTTTCTACAACTATTTTGTTCCTAATGTATTACAACTAGTTTTTTACATTTTAAATATAAAATTTATGGCGTTTTTTGTAAAATTCATTATAAATTGTGATGATATTTAATGGCTGAATGAAACCTTCAAAATCCATTTAGTTATAATATGATCAGAAAAAAAATAGTTTTCCAAATTTTCTAAAAAATCGCTCTTTTTAACACATTTGACTCCTTTTGCATTCCACTAAACACTAAGATCATGTTTAAATATATAATTTATGTATTATCCCTAAAATATTGATATAAATGATAAATGTTGCTGGAAAGTGGTGTGAAAGAATCTGAAAACATTTGTTGTCTTATATATTGGAGGAGAGCAAGGAGGAGGAAGGCAAGGAGAAGGAGGAGGAGGGCTAGGAGAAGGAGCATGGAGGAGGAGGGGCGAGGAGGAAGGAGAGGGAGGGGAAGGAGGAGAGGAGGGTGGGGAGGAAGGGGAGGAGGGAGAGGGCGTGAGGAAAGAGGAGCAGGAGGGCGAGGAGGAAGGAGGATGAGGATCTGGACTCTGGACCAGTACCAGTGCCTGGAGGAGGACTCACCTGGACTCTGGTCTGTACCAGTGCCTGGAGGAGGACACACCTGGACTCTGACCCGTACCAGTGGCCTGGAGAGGACTCACCTGGACACTGGACCAGTACCAGTGCCTGGAGGAGGACTCACCTGGACACTGAACCAGTACCAGTTGCCTGGAGAGGACTCACCTGGACTCTGGACCTGTACCAGTGCCTGGAGGAGGACTCACCTGACACTGGACCAGTGCCTGAGGAGGACTCACCTGGACACTGGACCAGTGCCTGGAGGAGGACTCACCTGGACTCTGGACCAGTACCAGTGCCTGGAGGAGGACTCACCTGACACTGGACCAGTACTAGTGCCTGGAGGAGGACTCACCTGGACACTGGACCAATACCAATGCCTGGAAGAGTAGGAGGACTCACCTGGACTCTGGACTCTAGCAGAGAGTCGCAGCAGCAGGTCGCGGGTGGTGTTCTCTGGTACTTCAGCGAGATACTCTGGACGCTGGAACTCCACCGGGTCGCTCCCACCAACTTGGTAACTGCCGAAAGAAAACCAGTCCGGGGTTAGTGATTGTCTCGGAGTGAACTTTTTGAGACAGACTGATAGACAGACAGAACAGACAGATGGTCTACGAAATGCTTGACTCATATGTGTGCGTTACGGGACCGTCCGGCGCCCATGGACGAGTACCAGCCACTATGACGCCCAGCCCCACCTAGCCTAACTAGTCTATACATAGAAAACGCGAGCCGCTACTATTTGGACTGGACGGTAAGCGACGGTCTCGCTTCATGCAGGTCGGCGTTCAATCCCTAACCGTCTAAGTGTTTGGGCACCATTCCTTCCCCTCCGTCTCATCCCAAATCCTTATCCTGACCCCTTCCAAGTGCTATATAGTCGTAATGGTTTGGCGCTTTCCTTATAAGCACCTCACCTTTTCACATAACCTCCTACACAGACCTCACCTGGGCCCAGGACGCAGACCAGGTGTTCCCGGGTCCTACACAGACCTCACCAGGGCCCAGGACGCAGACCAGGTGTTCCCGGGTCCTACACAGACATCACCTGGGCCCAGGACGCAGACCAGGTGTTCCCGGGTCCTACACAGACCTCACCAGGGCCCAGGACGCAGACCAGGTGTTCCCGGTCCCACACAGACTCACCTGGGCCGGACGCAGACCAGTGTTTCCCGGGTCCTACACAGACCTCACCTGGGCCCAGGACGCAGACCAGGTGTTCCCGGGTCCTACACGACCTCACCAGGCCCAGACGCAGACCAGGTGTTCCCGGTCCCACACACGACATCACCTGGGCCCAGGACGCAGACCAGGTTTTCCCGGGTCCTTTCACAGACCTCACCAGGGCCCAGGACGCAGACCAGGTGATCCCGGGTCCTACACAGACCTCACCAGGGCCCAGGACGCAGACCAGGTGTTCCCGGGTCCAAATCTGGTTGTGTCTTTTCTAATCAAATTACAATTGTCAGTCGCTGGTGGCGAGGGTCTGGTCGTGGGACCTGCGGGAGGAGGAAAATAATCTTGGCCACAGGACCAACCCGACAAACTTTTTGTTTCTCCGCTCGAGAGGACATCAAAGGTGTGGTGGGGGGGGGGGTTGGTGAAAGAGGGGTTAGGTGGCGGATGTGAAAACGGTGGATGTGAGAAAATACGAAGAAAGAGATAATAAAAATAATAATTATGATAAATTTAATACAAATAATAAAAGTATGATTAATAATAAAAGTAATAATGATATTAATATAAAAAGTAAAACTGAGAACAGGTCGAATGTTACATTGATTATTTACGATAATAACTCTAATGAGCCCCACGTCGACAACATTACCCAGTGATGGTATGATGCCCCCAACTGACCTCCCCTCCCNTGGGGACCAGCCCAAAGGAGTGGAGAGACAAGGACAAAAACATAGTTATTGAGATCCTTACGAGGTAAGGGTGGAGGGAAATGGCCAAAATGTTGAATAGATTGTCAGGCTGGAAGTACAACAAGGACCGAATGATAAAGGTGGTATTCATGAGGGAAAACATGAAAGAAAAAACTGTTAGCAAGGAAGTAGCGGTATAGCAAATGTACAGATGTTCAAAAATGTATTTCTGCAGAGGGATATGACAAGGAAAGAGAGAAGGTGGGCAGCAGACATGAGGTAGGAGCACAGGAGAGAAAAAGGAATCAGAGAATCTCAACTCCGAACCCTACAATCCCATAGGGGAGTGGGAACCCTCTTCAAACAATGCAACAGTCACAGGGAGTGGAGCACCACCCCCACATTCTACCCAACAGACACCCTACCTGCCCCACCCCCTGACAGCCCCCCACTAAGTACCCACCTAGGAAACGCTCCCCCCACCCACCCCCTTCCTCCCACTCACCTCTCTTCCCAGGACCTCCCTTCTACCCCATCCCCCAAGCCCTCCCTTCTCCCACATGCCCTCCCGTCTCTCCCACCCCAAGCCCTCTGTTCTGTTCTCCCCACCCCCCCACCCCTAAACCCCCACACTCCCCCACCCCACCTAAGCCTTCCCCTCTCCACCACTCCCTAAACCCTCCCCCTCTTCCTCACCCATCTCAGCCTTCCCTCTCCCCCCACGCCCTCCCCCTTTTCTGCCCCCCAACCCCCCCCCCCTTCTCCCCCATCCCCACACGCCTCTCCTCCCCCATGCCCCCCCTCCCAAGCCTCCCCATCTCCCACACCCCCAACCCTCCCCCTCTCACCCACCAACCCTCCCCCTCTCCCTCCTACCCTCCCCCACCTCCTCAAGCCCTTCCTCCTCCACCAGTCTCCCTGTACCAAATCCTCCCAGCCCCCACTCACCCCAGATCCCACAGGTCCCCCCCCCAGAGGAGAAGCAGAAGAGAGTCAGTTTCAGGGTAATGTACTCGAACATAGATGGGATCACAAGCATGGCAAGTGAACTAAGGGAAAGAGGACAAGAAGTGAACCCAGATGTAATCGGACTCACAGAAACAAAACTCTCAGGAATAATAACGAATGCCTTGTTACCCAGGAGTACACAGTAATAAGGAAAGACAGGGAAGGTGGGGGAGAAAACAGAATAGCCCTACTAATGAGAGAGGCATGGAGTTTCAAGGCGATTGCTATCATGGGTTGTGAGGGTTTCAGAGATTACACAGCAGACACCATAACAATGGGAGGACCAAGAATAGTAGTAGCAGTGATATATAACCCTCCACCAAATGACAGAAGACCCAGTCAAGTGTATGACAACAACATGGCAGTTAACACTATAATTGAGAGGGCAGCCTTTGCTGCCTGTAGAAATAGATCCCACTTGCTAATCATGTAGGACTTCAATCACTGAAGGATTGACTGGGAGCACAAGGAACCGCATGGAGGCGAGGATACGTGGAGAGCCAAACAATTGGAGGTGGTGATTAGAAACCTTTTGCCCAGCATGTCAGAGAACCCACAAGGATGAGAGGAAATGATGAACCAGCGAGACTCGACCTAGTCTTCACTCTGAACGGTTCTGACATAAGAGAAATCGATTTTGAAACCCCAGTAGGAATGAGCGACTACAATGTACTTGCATGTGAGTATCTGATTGAAGAAGGGTTATTGAGCTTGAGGAGGGGTACTGAAAACAAAAGGCTGGCATTCCGAAACGGAAACTATGTGGAGATAAGAAAATTCCTAACAGATATAGCATGGGAACCAGAGCTCAGGGGAAATACGGCCCAAGACATGATGGACTACATCACACAGAAGTGCAAGGAAGCAGCAAACAAGTTTGTCCCAGTCGAAAAGGAAAACAGTGAAATGAAGATGAGAAACCCATGGTTTAATCAGAGATGTAGGCTAGCTAAGCAGCAAAGTAAAAGGGCGTGAAGAAACTATAGGAATAACAGGACACTTGAGAGCAGATTAAGATACCAGAGTGCCAGGAATGAATATGTCAGGATGAGAAAAGAGGCAGAAAGACAATACGAAAATGACATCGCAAGCAAGGCAAAGACTCAGCCTAAATTGCTGCACAGCCACATCAAGAGAAAAACAACAGTAAAGGGACAGGTTAAGAAATTAGGGATAGGGGCAGAAGGATTCACTACAAACGACAAGGAAGTGTGCGAGGAACTGAATAAGAAATTCCAGGAGGTCTTCACCTTAGAGCAAGGAGAAATCCCAGAGATAAGAGAGGGAATAGCTAACCAGGAACCACTGGAAGAGTTTGAGATTACCAGCGGGGAAGTAAGGAAATGTTTACTAGAGTTAGATGTGACAAAGGCTATAGGCCCAGATGGAATCTCCCCTTAGATACTAAAGGAAGGAGCAGAAGAACTGTGCCTACCACTACCTACCTGTACTTATAAAAATAATAGTGTATAAAAAATCACTGGCAACAGGGGAACTGCCAAAAATTTGGAAAGCAGCTAACGTAGTCCTGATAGGGAGAAAAAAGAGAAGTAGTAGTAGCAGGTATTAAAGAGCAAACAGGGACCAGACCAAAGGAGTGGAGAGACAAGGACAAAATCATAGTTACCAAGATCCTTAAAGAGGTAAGGATGGAGGGAACAGAACAAAATGTTGAAAAGGATTTCAGGCTTGGAAAGTACAACAAGGACAGAGTCCGAATGATAAAGGTGGTATTCATGAGCGAAATCACGAAAGAGGAACTGTTAGCAAGGAAGAGCGGTCTAGCAAATGTAGAGAAGTTCAAAAAAGTATTCCTGCAGAGGGATATGATAAGGGAAGAGAGAAAGCAGGCAGCAGACGCGAGGAAGGAGCGCAGGGAGCGAGAAAGGAATCCGGGAGCCACAACCCCAATCCCTACAATCACAGAGGGGAGTGGAGAACCCTCCTCAAACAGTGCAATAGCCACAGGGAGTGCGGCAGCACCCCGACATTCTACCCAACAGACACCCTACCTGCCCAACCCCTGTCAGCCCCCCACTAAGCACCCACCTAAGGCACCCTCCCCCACCCACCCCCAACCTTCCACTCACCCCCTCCTCCCACTCACCCCTCCCCAGGCCTCCCATCTCTCCCATCCCCAGAGCCCTCCCTTCTCCACCATGCCCTCCCGTCTCTCCCACCCACAGCCCTCCGCTCTCCCCCTTCCCCTAAGCCCCCCCCCTCCCTACCCCCCTAAGCTTCCCTCCCACCACTCCCCAAAACCCTCCCCTCTTCCTCACCACCTCAGCCTTCCCTTTCACCCCCACGCCCCCCAAGCCTCCCCCCTTTACTGCCCCCCAAACCCACCTTCCCCCCATTCCCCAACCCCTCCCCCTCTCCACCCCTCCCAATCCCTCTCACCCGTCCAACCCTCCCCCCTCTCACCCCTCCCAAACCTCCCCCTCTCACCCGTCTCAACCCTCCCCCTCTCACCCCCACCCTCCCCCTCTCACCCCCCCCAACCCTCCCCTCTCACCCCCCCCCAACCCTCCCCTCTCACCCACCCCCCAACCCTCCCCCTCTCACCACCCCACCCTCCCCCCCTCCCCCCCCCCCAAGCCCTTCCTCCTCCACCAGTCTCCCCGTACCAGATCCTCCCAGCTCCCACTCACCCCAGACCCCACAGGTCCCCCCAGAGGAGAAGCAGAAGAGAGTCAGTTTCAGGGTAATGTACTCGAACATAGATGGGATCACAAGCAAGGCAAGTGAACTAAGGGAAAGAGCACAAGAAGTGAACCCAGATGTAATCGGACTCACTGAAACAAAACTCTCTGGAATCATAACGAATGCCGTGTTTCCCCAGGAGTACACAGTAATAAGGAAAGAGAGGGAAGGTAGGGGAGGAGGCGGAGTGGCCCTACTCATGAGAAAGGAATGGAGTTTTAAGGAGATGGCTATCCCGGGCTGTGAGGGTTTCAGAGACTACATAGCAGGCACCATGACAATGGGAGGACCAAGAATAGTAGTAGCAGTAATATATAACCCTCCACCAAATGACAGAAGACCCAGTCAAGAGTATGAAAACAACAACATGGCAGTTAACACTATAATTGAGAGGGCAGCCTCTGCTGCCTGTAGAAATAGATCCCACCTGCTCATCATGGGGGACTTCAATCACGGAAGGATTGACTGGGAGAACAAGGAACCGCATGGAGGCGAGGATACGTGGAGAGCCAAACTACTGGAGGTGGTGACTAGAAACTTTTTAACCCAGCATGTCAGAGAACCCACAAGGATGAGAGGAAATGACGAACCAGCGAGACTCGACCTGGTCTTCACCCTGAACGACTCTGACATAAGAGAAATCGGTTTTGAGGCCCCAGTAGGAATGAGCGACCACAGTGTATTGGTGTTTGAGTACCTGATTGAAGAAGGGTTATTGAACTCGAGGAGGGATACCGAAACCAAAAGGTTAGCATACCGAAAGGGAAACTATGAGGAGATAAGAAAATTCCTAACAGATATAGCATGGGAAACAGAGCTCAGGGAAAAGACGGCCCAAGATATGATGGACTACATCACGCAAAAGTGCAAGGACGCAGCAAACAAGTTTGTCCCAGCCCAAAAGGAAAACAGTGAAATGAAGATGAGAAACCCATGGTTTAATCAGAGATGTAGGCTAGCTAAGCAGCAAAGTAAAAGGGCATGGAGAAACTATAGGAATAACAGGACACTGGAGAGCAGAGAAAGATACCAGAATGCCAGGAATGAATATGTCAGGATGAGAAGAGAGGCAGAAAGACAATACGAAAATGACATCGCAAGCAAGGCAAAGACTCAGCCTAAATTGCTGCATAGCCACATCAGGAGAAAAACAACAGTAAAGGAACAGGTTATGAAATTAAGGATAGGGGCAGAAGGATTCACTACAAACGACAAGGAAGTGTGTGAGGAACTGAATAAGAAATTCCAGGAGGTCTTCACCTTAGAGCAAGGAGAAATCCCAGAGATAAGAGAGGGAATAGCTAACCAGGAACCACTGGAAGAGTTTGAGATTACCAGCGGGGAAGTAAGGAAGTGTTTACTAGAGTTGGATGTGACAAAGGCTATAGGCCCAGATGGAATCTCCCCTTGATACTAAAGGAAGGAGCAGAAGAACTGTGCCTACCACTCTCCATAGTGTATAACAAATCACTGGCAACAGGGGAACTGCCAGAAATTTGGAAAGCAGCTAACGTAGTCCCGATATACAAGAAAGGGGATAGACAGGAGGCACTGAATTACAGGCCAGTGTCCCTAACCTGCATACCATGCAAGCTGATGGAGAAGATTGTGCGAAGAAAGCTAGTGGAGCACCTGGAGCGAAAGAACTTTGTAACACAGCATCAACATGGGTTCAGGGATGGCAGGTCCTGCCTCACAGGGTTACTTGAATTCTACGACCAGGCAACAAAAATAAGGCAAGAAAGAGAAGGGTGGGCAGACTGCATATTTTTGGATTGTCAGAAAGCCTTTGATACAGTGCCACACAAGAGGCTAGTGAAAAAGCTGGAGATGCAGGCTGGAGTGAAAGGGAAGGTACTCCATTGGATAAAGGAGTACCTAAGCAACAGGAGACAACGAGTCAGTGTGAGGGGTGAGGTCTCAGATTGGCGAGACGTTACGAGTGGAGTCCCGCAGGGGTCAGTCCTTGGACCTATACTGTTTCTGATATATGTAAATGATCTCCCAGAGGGTATAGAATCGTTTCTCTCAATGTTTGCCGATGATGCAAAAATTATGAGGAGGATTGAAACTGAGGACGATAGTAGGAGGCTACAAGATGACCTAGACAGACTGAGTGAATGGTCCAACAAATGGCTGTTGAAGTTCAACCCGAGTAAATGCAAAGTAATGAAACTAGGCAGTGGAAACAGGAGGCCAGACACAGGATACAGAATAGGAGATGAAGTACTTAATGAAACGGACAGAGAGAAAGATCTAGGAGTTGATATCACACCAAACCTGTCTCCTGAAGCCCACATAAAAGAATAACGTCTGCGGCATATGCGAGGCTGGCTAACATCAGAACAGCGTTCAGGAACCTGTGTAAGGAATCATTCAGAATCTTGTACACCACATATGTAAGACCAATCCTGGAGTATGCGGCCCCAGCATGGAGCCCGTACCTTGTCAAGCACAAGACGAAGCTGGAAAAAGTCCAAAGGTATGCCACTAGACTAGTCCCAGAACTAAGAGGCATGAGTTACGAGGAAAGGCTGCGGGAAATGCACCTTACGACACTGGAAGACAGAAGAGTAAGGGGAGACATGATCACAACCTACAAAATCCTCAGAGGAATCGACCGGGTAAACAAGGATAAACTATTCAACACTGGTGGGACGCGAACAAGGGGACACAGGTGGAAACTGAGTACCCACATGAGCCACAGAGACGTTAGAAGGAACTTTTTCAGTGTCAGAGTAGTTAACGGATGGAATGCATTAGGCAGTGATGTGGTGGAGGCTGACTCCATACACAGTTTCAAATGTAGATATGATAGAGCCCAGTAGGCTCAGGAATCTGTACACCAGTTGATTGACAGTTGAGAGGCGGGACCAAAGAGCCAGCTCACCCCACACACACACACACACAACACACACACCACACACACCACACACACACACACCACACCACACACAACACACACACCACCACACACACACACACACACACACACCACACACACACACACACACACACACACACACACACCACACACAACACACACACCACAACACACACACCACACACACACACACACAACAAGCACGCACACCCACACACACACACACACACACACCACAACACACATGATGGAAGTTAGAAACTCAGATGAGTCACAGAGATGTTAGGAAGTTTTCTTTTAGCGTGAGAGTAGTGGGAAAATGGAATGCACTTAAGGAACAGGTTGTGGAAGCCAATACTTCATAATTTTAAAACCAGGTATGATAGGGAAATGGGATAGGAGTCATTGCTGTAAACAACTGATGCTCGAAAGGCGGGATCCAAGAGTCAATGCTCGATCCTGCAGACACATATAGGTGAGTACATATAGGTGAGTACACACACACACACACACACACACACACACACACACACACACACCTGGAGGCGCATATACATGGAGAGCTAAACTCTTGAAGTGGAAAGAAGGAACTTTTTAAGCCAACATATCAGGGAACCCACAAGAATGAGAGGCAACGACGAACCAGCTAGACTCGACCTGATATTCACCTTAATAAGTCAGAAATAAGAGAAGTCAATTTGAACCCCCATCATAATGAGTGACCACAGTGTATCGACATTTAAGTATCTGGTGGAGGTAGGGATAACTTATCCAAGGATGGAATTGGAAGGGAAAAAGACTGAATTACCGAAGAGGAAAAATAGTGAGATGAGGAACTCCTAATGGGAATATCATGGAAAACAGAGCTCAGAGAGAAGACTGTACAGAATATGATGACCATGTCACCCAGAAGTGCAGGAAGCTGCAGATAGATTTATCCCGGACCAAAGAGAGAAAAACGAAATCATCAGAAGAATCGATGATTCAACCAGGAATGTAAGGTAGTGAAGCAATTGAGTAAAAGATCGTAGAAAAACTTCAGGAATAACAGAACACCAGAGAGCAGGGAAGATGCCAGAGGGCAAGAAATAAGTACCTTAGAGTGAGGAGAGAAGCAGAGAGACAGTATGAAAATGACATCGCGAGTAAAGCTAAGACCCAACCAAAACTTCTCCAAGCCACATCAGGAGTAAACAGCGGTGAAGGAATAAGTGATGAAACTGAGGCAAGGGAAGAATAGATACACAGAGAATGACAAGGAGGTATGTAAAGAACTCAACAGGAGCTCAGGAAGTCTTCACTGAAGAACAAGAAGAAGCCCTGGACTAAAAGACGAGGAGGCAAACCAAGCAACCTTGGAGGAATTTGACCTCACCAGTGATGAGGTCAAAATGAATCTGTTGGAGGTGAATGTGACAAAGGCTGTTGGGCCTGAAAGAATCTCACCGTGGATACTAAAAGAAGGTGCAGAAGCACTAAGTGTGCCACTCTCTATAGTTTATAACAGATCACTTGAAACAGGAGACCTACCGAAAGCTGGAAAGACAGCCAATGTAGTCCCAATATACAAAAGGGTGCCAGGCAAGAGGCACTGAACTACAGGCCAGTTTTCCTAACTTNTATATATATATATATATTATTAATATTATACATACACAACGCTATGAGAGGTCAAACGGATTGGCGTTGCTAGCCCTTATGTTAGCCTGCTTCACGGTTGAGAATCACAAAGTGCTTCTCCGAGGTCTTCTTTGCACACTCGCTGGTACGCCCAAGCAACAAAGCCTGCAACACCATCAGCCCCATTGACTAGTACCTTCCAGAACCCAAGTGTACAGCACTCAACCACATCGCTCTTCTAGCCCCACTGGCTGGTGAAATCCTAAAAAAGCAGTATGAGGACATGTTTAGCACTCCAATAAACAACATGAAAGTAGAAGATCCAGACAATTTCTTTATGCGTGATATCCAAACCCCTGTAAATATAACTGATATCAACACGAGCGCACTAAATTTTGAAAGAGAAATTGAAAACATGCCCATGCACTCGGCCCCAGGTCCAGACTCATGGAATTCAATATTTATAAAGAAATGCAAAGTGCCGGTAGCACAGGCACTCAGTATAGTGTGGAGGAAGAGCTTGGACACGGGAGAGATACCAGATGCACTTAAAGTGGCAGACATAGCCCCTCTACACAAGGGAGGGAGCAAAGCATTGGCAAAGAATTATAGACCAGTTGCACTGACATCGCACATAATAAAAGTATTTGAGAGAGTGATTAGGAGTCAGGTCACCAATTTCATGGAGACCAATGACCTTCACAACCCAGGCCAACATGGATTTCGAGCGGGAAGATCGTGCCTCTCACAGCTACTTGAGCACTACGATAAAGTCACTGAGGCATTAGAAGAAAAACAGAATGCTGATGTGATATACACGGACTTCGCAAAGGCTTTCGATAAATGTGACCATGGCGTGATAGCACACAAAATGAAGTCAATGGGAATAACCGGTAAAGTAGGACGCTGGATACTCAGTTTTCTGTCAAACAGGACTCAGCGAGTAACGGTCAACCATATAAAATCTAGTCCAAGTGCAGTTAAAAGCTCTGTACCTCAGGGTACAGTCCTTGCACCGCTGCTTTTCCTTATTCTCATATCAGATATAGACAAAAATACAAGTCACAGCTTCGTATCATCCTTTGCAGATGACACAAAAATCAGTATGAAAATTACCTCGGCTGAAGACATTGAAAAACTTCAAGCTGATATTAATAAAGTTTTCGACTGGGCATCAGAAAATAACATGATGTTTAACAGTGATAAATTCCAGGTACTCAGGTACGGTAAAAATGAGGACCTTAAACATAATACAGAGTACAAAACACAATCAAATGTGCCCATAGTAGGAAAACAGCATGTAAAGGATTTGGGAATAATGATGTCTGACGACCTAACGTTTAGGGAGCATAACCAAGCAAATATTGCGACAGCCAGAAAAATGATAGGATGGATTACGAGAACTTTCAAATCCAGGGATCACATCACAATGCTTGTACTCTTCAAGTCACTTGTGCTGTCCCGTCTTGAGTACTGTTCAGTACTCACTTCCCCCTTCAGAGCAGGAGAGATTGCTGAAATAGAGGGAATACAGAGAACATATACAGCACGTATAGACGCGATAAAGCACCTAAATTATTGGGATCGTCTCAAAGCTCTCCAAATGTACTCACTAGAAAGAAGACGAGAGAGATATCAAATAATATACACCTGGAAGATACTGGAGGGCCAGGTCCCAAATCTACACAGTAAAATAACAACGTACTGGAGTGAACGATATGGAAGAAAATGCAGAATAGAACCAGTGAAGAGCAGGGGTGCCATAGGCACAATCAGAGAACACTGTATAAACATCAGAGGTCCGCGGTTGTTCAACGTCCTCCCAGCAAGCATAAGAAATATTGCCGGAACAACCGTGGACATCTTCAAGAGGAAACTAGATTTATTCCTCCAAGGAGTTCCGGACCAGCCGGGCTGTGGTGGGTATGTGGGCCTGCGGGCCGCTCCAAGCAACAGCCTAGTGGACCAAACTCTCACAAGTCAAGCCTGGCCTCGGGCCGGGCTTGGGGAGTAGAAGAACTCCCAGAACCCCATCAACCAGGTATCAACCAGGTATCAACCAGGCTAGCACCTCCAGGAGTAAAGTCCACAGCGTTCGACCAGCCCACTTAGCTAGTCCATCCAGGAGTAAAGTCCACAGCGCTCGACCAGCCCACTTAGCTAGTCCTTCCAGGAGTAAAGTCCACAGCGCTCGACCAGCCCACTTAGCTAGTTCATCCAGGAGTAAAGTCCACAGCGCTCGACCAGCCCACTTAGCTAGTTCATCCAGGAGTAAAGTCCACAGCGCTCGACCAGCCCACTTAGCTAGTCCATCCAGGTCGACCACGGTCTTTCACTGTCCCGGCTTCACTGCCTTCCCTAGCCTGCCTCTGGTCTCTCGTCACCTTTCAGCCTTGCAGACTAAAAGATGGGAAGCTATGATTACCTGGAGGGTCAACTTGTATAGTTCGACACCCGGATCGTAGATGACGCCGAAGTCCGTCACACCAACTACAAGTATCAACTAAAAGCACCAACTACAAGCACCTACTACAAGCACCCACTACAAACAACAACTACAAGCTCCCACTACAAGCACAAACAACAAGCACCTACTACAAGCATACACTACAAACACCAACTATAAGCACCAACTACAAACACCAACTACAAGCTCCCACTACAAACAGCAACTACAAGCACCCACTACAAACAACAACTACAAGCTCCCACTACAAACACCAACTGCAAACACCAACTACAAGCACCCACTACAAACAACAACTACAAGCTCCCACTACAAACACCAACTACAAACACCAACTACAAGCACCAACTACAAACACCAACTACAAGCACCCACTACAAGCACCAACTACAAGCACCAACTACAAGCACCAACTACAAGCACCAACTACAAGCATACACTACAAACACCAACTACAAGCACCAACTGCAAGCACCAACTACAAGCACCAACTACAAGCACCAACTACAAGCACCAACTACAAGCACCAACTACAAGAACCCACTACAAGCACCAACTACAAGCACCCACTACAAGCACCAACTACAAGCACCAACTACAAGCACCAACTACAAGCACCAACTACAAGCACCCACTACAAGCACCAACTACAAGAACCCACTACAAGAACCCACTACAAGCACCCACTACAAGCACCAACTACAAGAACCCACTACAAGAACCCACTACAAGCACCAACTACAAGAACCCACTACAAGCACCAACTACAAGCACCAACTACAAGAACCCACTACAAGCGCCAACTACAAGAACCCACTACAAGCACCAACTACAAGCACCAACTACAAGCACCAACTACAAGAACCCACTACAAGAACCCACTACAAGAACCCACTACAAGAACCCACTACAAGCACCAACTACAAGCACCAACTACAAGCACCAACTACAAGCACCAACTACATGAACCCACTACAAGCACCAACTACAAGAACCCACTACAAGAACCCACTACAAGCACCAACTACAAGCACCAACTACAAGCACCAACTACAAGAACCCACTACAAGAACCCACTACAAGAACCCACTACAAGAACCCACTACAAGCACCAACTACAAGAACCCACTACAAGAACCCACTACAAGCACCAACTACAAGCACCCACTACAAGAACCCACTACAAGCACCCACTACAAGCACCAACTACATGAACCCACTACAAGAACCACTACAAGCACCAACTACAAGAACCCACTACAAGCACCCACTACAAGCACCAACTACAAGAACCCACTACAAGCACCAACTACAATCACCAACTACAAGCACCCACTACAAGCACTGACTGCAATCACCCACTACAAACACCCACTACAAGCACCAACTACAAGAACCCATTACAAGCACCAACTACAAGAACCCACTACAAGAACCCACTACAAGCACCAACTACAAGAACCCACTACAAACACCAACTACAAGCACCAACTACAAGCACCAACTACAAGCACCAACTACAAGAACCCACTACAATCACCCACTACAAGCACCCACTACAAGCACCAACTACAAGCACCGACTACAAGCACCAACTTCAAGCATTCACTACACGCTGTTTACAGCGGGTAGAAAAACAGGTAGAAGAAATTGACGGAAAGGAGTAAAATAAATCAATTACACTTGGTTTGATAATGTGTTGTTCTCTGTAGTGGCGATGGACCCTTTGTGCTTGTAGATGTTTGCTTAACATTCAACTCTGACATTCGTCTCCCGTTTTAGTTTTCTACACTGGCAACTGTTGCTTCTCATCCCCTTCATCTGATTTTACCTGTGGCCTACCATCTCTCTAGTAGCCTCGACGAGGATAAGAAGTAGGTGACGTGTTGAAAGTCCTGTCACCCCCATCGAAGGTGTACTCACCTAGTTGTGCTTGCGGGGGTTGAGCTCTGGCTCTTTGGTCCCGCAAGAAGGCAAGAAGGTGTGTGCGTGTGTGTGTGTGTGTGTGTGTGTGTGTGTGTGTGTGGTGTGTGTGTGTGTGTGTGTGTGTGTGTGTGTGTGTGTGTGTGTGTGTGTGTGTGTGGCTCCCCGCCGTTTCCTTGACAGTGGATGTTGGCTAATCTCTTGTCAATGAATAATTTACTTCATGGTGAATAAAGGTATAAAAATAGTCCGAATAGAAACATAGAATATCAACACTGGTGGTAAACAACATGTTGGTTATGGGTATATTGAGCGTGTTCAGTAAATCCCCCATTCAGTGGATTATTTTTTATTCTATATCTCAGCGAGCGGTGTTCATCACAGTAACATTTTTTCCCCTTTTTTATATTTATTTTAAGTAAGCGATTTTATTTTAGAGGAAAGAGAGTGTCATAACAGTTATAATAACGGAAGTGAAAGTAAACCAGAGAAAGGCAATAAAAGAAAGGAAAAGGAAAAGACATGAGGACAGTGACTAAGAAAAGTAGATAGACATAGAAAGGGACATTTGTGAAGATAGCGAACATAGATAATACAAAAGAGGCAGAGGACCAGCAACTACACAGACAGCTAGAGGGAGGTCATCAATGCAGACAGCCTAAGCTTCTGTGTTCATGACCTCCAAGAGGTGCTCAGCTTCAGATTTGACGACATCCATAAACTCCTCAGCAGAGACGACCTCCCCGAACTCTTCAATCCTGGAATTTGCGACCACTAAAAAGTCCTCAACCTCGCCACTGACAGCCACTAAGAAGTCCCCAAAGAAGTCACTGTGAACCCCAAATGGTTATAAACCTCAGCATTACACGCAAAGTCTGATCATTTCATTTTACCAAAGTATAAATCTCCAACAAAAGACAAATTATTTATATTATGAGGACTTTCGTTCTTTCCTTTGAAATACAATTTCCCTCATATCAGTTCATATTCGATGACATAACAAATGATCTCCCTTCCATGTTTATATACACTTGGCTCATGCACGTAATTTTAAATGATCTTTCCCCGCCCGTTTCATGTAAAATTATTGAGCTGAAATTTATAAGTGAAGAAATGTAATTGAATCTTCAAGCATAAAAAATAGTGATATTCACAATAATTATTCATGTCTAGGATTGTATAAATAAAAAGTTTTATAGTTTTATAATTGGAGAGATAAGTATATAATTATGTAAATATGAATATGAGAATGAGTGAACCTGCAGAGAGAGAGAGAGAGAGAGAGAGAGAGGAGAGAGAGAGAGAGAGAGAGAGAGAGAGAGAGAGAGAGAGAGAGAGAGAGAGAGAGAGAGAGAGAGAGAGAGAGAGAGAGAGAGCAGGGGAGGTGGTCGTGGACACCAGTGGCTTAACAGAAGAACAATAGAACCGAGAGCCCTTGTGGGAGGGTGAAGAGAATAACAGAGAGAGATGTGAGAAGGTATGTGTAGAAGGATGCAGGGAGAGGTGGTGTGTTTGTGGGGGGGGGGGGAGGGAGCTGGGAGAGGTGTGTGGGGGGGAGGGGTGAGGGGTGCTGGGAGAGTGGTGTCAGCAGGTTGAGGAGAGGGATGCTGGGCCTCTCTCCCACCTTAAGCTTCGATCATAAGAACTGCTTCACAAGGGCCGTGTAAGCCACCTTTCCTNATTTTGATTACTGCTTTATATATGACATGACTGTGTACTGAATAATATCATATACGTGAAGTGATTGCCAGTGATATCTCTGTGAGAGAAGTATAGATATAAGAAAAGTTCAGTGATCAAGCGAGTGCATTCACAGTAAATATTATTAAGAATAGAGTAATCTTTGGTACGGTGGAAAGTCACTGTGAGAGTATTGTGAATAAGATGTTGATCGTGAGGCCAGTGAAACCATAAGTAAACCATGTGAACGTTGAATAGTGTTTTGGAAAAAGTTAAATAAACGGGGATCGTGACAATTAGAAAACAAGTACTAGTCTGTTCCCACGATCGCGAGGGTCCCGGTCAGCTGAGTCTGACAGGTGACACGTGCCGATGTTACCATATCGGTGCGCCCTAGAATATATGCTATGAATGGAGCAATTGTCATATATTAATCCTGATACATTGATACATATATTTCTCGTTGTCTTTTAAGTAAAATATCAAAACTCTTTGGTGTTTGATATCATCCCCTCCATTTATCTTGTGACCGTGTAATGATATAAAGTAGAGTGACCTGCCTGATACTATATTACTGGATTTTGGCTCTTGCCACAATTACACCTGACCACTGCAATGTACTGGACATCTAAAAAACCAGTTGGCGACCTTGAAGGCTGTATAAGAGTTCGGTGTCGGGGCGGGCCACAGATTGAGGGAACGATCTGTGCCCTCACTCATATTATAATCTAAAGGCCGGTTGTGAGATCGACTGGGGTACTCTCCGAGGCAGCAGTGGAGCCTAGAGGATCGAGGGAAGGCCCGCCGAACGACGGTGAGTAAGGGTTATTGTAGGAGCAACCACCTGGAAAGGAGATCCAGTCTACTGTTGCTCTAACCCTTCTCTAACGAGAACACCGTGAAACCCCGACAATATATATATATATATATATATATATATATATATATATATATATATAATATATATATATTATATATATATATATATGTCGTACCTAGTAGCCAGAACGCACTTCTAGGCCTATTATGCAAGGCCTACTATAAAGACATATATATATATATATATATATATATTATATAATATATATATATATATATATATATAATATATATTGCTCTACCAGCCTTCCTTTCTTCCTCCCACGCATCGCACGACCTCGTCAGAGATATCTTACCTGCAACCTTGAGAGATTCAGCAGGAATACACGATCCTGCTTTCACTGAATGTTCAAATCAGTGGGATGTTCTGGCAGCCCCAGCAACCATTATAGAGCCAACAAAACAACACAAACAGTCCGGCTGGGACCACCCTCTAGTGGAAAAAGTAGCTGATGCCATGCTCAGCGCCGCAACATCAGACAAGGAGAAAGCCCGCCTCAGAGCAGTGCGTGCCCCCCATGCAGGAGACTTCCTCCTGGCAGTACCCATGTCAGCAATGGGCACGCGCCTAGATCCAGAATCCCTTCGTGTAGCAGTGGCCCTCCGCCTTGGTGCCCCAATTCACACTGAATACAAGTGTATTTGCAACAGGGTGGAAGCAGACCAATACGGACTGCATGGGTTGCATTACGAAAGCACAAAGGGCTGGCATGCAAGACACAACGAGGTCAATGACATCATCAAGAGAAGCCTCGTCTCAGCTAAGTGCCCAGCGGAGAGAGAACCTCGCATCCTAGGGGTCCAGAACCCGGATTTCCCCGCACTTCAGCCTGATGGCATCACCATATACTCATGGAAGGAGGGTAGACAGTTGGTGTGGGACTACACATGTGTATCCACCCTGGCTGACACCTATGTACACTTCGGAGCTGATCAAGCAGGTGGGGCGGCCAACCACAGGGAAACAGCAAAATCTCTCAAATACAGGCGACTGGCAGGCCAATACCTCTTTGTTTCCATAGCGTCTGAGACGCATGGCCCCTGGGGCAAGAGTGCCTTGGGATTTCTCAAGGAATTGGGTTCCAAGCTTATCGACGTCACCAGAGACCCAAGGGCTTGCAGTTTTTTGTTTCAGCGCCTCAGTGTGGCGATCCAGAGGGGAAATGCTTGCTGCGTCCTCGGTTCCTGTCCGGAAGCAGAGGAGCTTCAAGAGATCCATAACCTTTAGGCATTTGTCTTGTATGTTTTGTAACCTTTAAATACACAATAAAGCATAAAAAAGGAAGGAGGTGGTAGGAGAAAAGCACACAGAAACTGTATTGGAGGGGACCTACATTCCCTCCAATGCGTTATGTGTGATTTCCTCCGAGGCTATGGGTCCCCTTCTTCCAGCCAGAGGTGGTACTCCCTTCCATATTTATATATATTAAAATATATATATATATATATATATATGTCTTTATAGTAGGCCTTGCATAATAGGCCTAGAAGTGCGTTCTGGCTACTAGGTACGACACACACACACACACACAAATATATATATATATATATATATATATATATATATATAATATATATATATATATATATATATATATATATATATATATATATATGTCGTACCTAGTAGCCAGAACGCACTTCTCAGCCTACTATGTAAGACCGATTTGCCTAATAAGCCAAGTTTTCATGATTAATTGTTTTCGACTACCTAACTAACCTAACTTTTCGGCAACCATCTAACCTAACCTATAAAGATAGGTAAGGTTAGGTTAGGTAGGGTTGGTTAGGTTTGATCATATATCTACATTAATTTTAACTCCAATAAAAAAATTTACCTCATACATAATGAAATGGGTAGGTTTATCATTTCATAGAAAAAAAATAGAGAAAATATATTAATTCAGGAAACTTGGCTTATTAGGCAAATCGGGCCTTGCATAGTAGGCTGAAAAGTGCGTTCTGGCTACTAGGTACGACATATATATTATATATATATATATATATATATATATATATATATATATATATATATATATATATATATATATATATATATATATATATATAATATAACACTGTCGTAAAGATATGTGACCCGGACTCAGATGTCTCAAAAGTCTCAAAACACTCTCCAGAGATTTTTAATAAAGACACTGTAGGCTGGTGAGGCTTGACTACCTCCAATCACGGCTGTGTTTCCTCTTCCCTCGAGCCTTATTACTCTTACCACCCTCCCTCACTCCCCCGCCTCCGACAGGTCCCTATCTCTTCTTTCATGTTTCCTCCCACTTTTTGTATTTTTCCTATTTCTTTTTATCTTGTGTTGATTATTTCCCTTTCCTCCTTCTTCTCTTGCTCCTCCTCCCTCCTGCTTCCTTGTTAAGACAAGATCTTGGAGTAGGTGAGACGGATTTTTGTTGTCGAATCAGGTATAAATTTTGAGGTCAAAATTTCCGATATTCTCCATGATACTCAGTGTGTGAGTTTGCATTTCTAATAGTTCTTACCTAAGAATTTGTAGGTACGAGCTCCAGCTCCTGGCACTCCAACTGTTGGTCGTATAATGGAATGACTTCCCGCCTCTTTATGTGTTGTCATATCTGCGTTTAAAACTGAAGATGTTGGTAGTGACCTGTATTTTCCATGCAATACATTGTACTTGCTTTTGTCCTTATTCTAAGGATGGTCTCCTCCCATAGTCGTAATGACTTGGCGCTTTACCCTGATAGCTTGCTCCCTCCTCCCATTGTTTGACTTCCATGCTTTGGCTTTGTTTATTTCAAACGTAGGTTAGACATATATATATAAATGAATTTGGATTACTATAAACAGGAACTGTTTAGTATTGGATTATCCGGCATCTTTAGTTTTCTTACTTATTATTATGTGTGTATTTATATCCTCTTCCCATTGTATTGCACAACCTAATCCTTATGTACCTATCTACAACATCGTTACCCAAGAGCATTTTATATATCCTGATCATGTCTCCCTTTATTTCTCCTTTCTCCTTCATCTACTGACTTGATATATTCTATCAATCTATTCCAATAACATCAGCCTCTAAATTCTGAGACCAGTGTTGTAGGAAATTTTTGTATAATCTGAACCACCATTTTGTACTGTGTGTCTGTGTACTCACCTAGATGGGCTTGTAGGGGTCGAGCTAGGCTCGTAGCCATGCCTTCTGAACGTTTTTGGATTAATGCAATGACTCATTTCTTACGCTTAATCATTTACACATATACAACTTTAAATCGAATTAACTTCAACGACTTCTGCTTCAAACATATTCCAATTATTTACAGCTCTAACACTGGAAAAATTCTTCCTGATGTCTCTGTGACTCATTTTCGTATCTAGTTTCCATCTATGACCCCCTTGTTTTGCTGTTCAGAACAAATGATCATGGACGGCATTATTCAAAGCTGTTCCTAGCTTTGAACAACGTTGCATCATCTTCTTTCTCAATTTCCTGTAGAATCTTATTGAATCTTTAGAATCTAACATTTTATGTTATTTTCATTTCTTCCCTATCTCTCCTTTTCTCCAGTACAGTAAAGTCCAGTCCAGATTTTCCTTCAGTGAGGTAAGAAACACTCGAATGTTTCCTTTTCCAGGTAAAGGTTGCGTGCTGGGGATGCATATTCAAGAGTGGGTCTCACTCTTGAATATGCATCAGATTAGAAGCCCATAATTTGATCTTCTGGCATCAGATTAGGAGTTATGTCCACTCTCAGATCTTTCTCATTTTCTGATTGAAGAATTTGTCTTTTCTTCTTCCTATATTGTTGTACTGGTCTTCGCACTCCTATGCCAATCCTCATAACTTTTCATTTGGCTGGGTTAAATTATAGTAGCCATTTTACAGGCCACTTCTGGGGTGATTCCAAATCCGCTTGCAATGCATCATAACCTATCCCTGACCTGACTCTTCTCATTAGTTGTGCAACATCTGCAAACATTGACATGAAAGAGCCAATTTGCTTTGTCACATTACTGACATATATTAGAAACAGGATGGGCCCTAGAACCCACTCTTGTGGTACTCCACTCATAACCTCTCTCTGCACTCTGATGTCTCTGCTTTTCACTGTAACCTTCTGCTTCCTTCCTGTGACATACTCTCTGACCCTCCACATATGTCAGCCTGCTTTTCTAGTTTGAGTAGGTGTCTTTCATCCGGAACCGTATCAAATGTCTTCTGACAGTCAAGGAATATGCAGTCTGCCCATTGCTCTCTCTCTCTCTTGTTTCACTTCTCTCAACTTGTCGTACAACACCAACAACTTTGTCAAGCATGATTTTCATTTTTAAGGATAAAATCATGCTGGTACATTGAGACAAAATTTTTCTGTTCAAAAGGTTCCACTTTTGTTTTTTGTTACATGTTTCGGATCAGTCGCTCTAGCAACTGCAGGGGATACTTGTTAGTGATACGGGTCTGTGTGTGTGTGTGTGTGTGTGTGTGTGTGTGTGTGTGTGTGTGTGTGTGTGTGTGTGTATTCACCTAGTTGCGTTTGCGGGGGTCGAGCTTTGTTCTTTCGGCCCGCTTCTCAACTGTCAATCAACTGTTTACTAACTACTTTTTTTCCACACCACACACACCACAGGAAGCAGCCCGTGACAGCTGACTAACTCCCAGGTACCTATTTACTGCTAGGTAACAGGGGCATTCAGGGTGAAAGACACTTTGTCCATTTGTTTCTGCCTCGTGCGGGAATCGAACCCGCGCCACAGAATTACGAGTCCTGCGCGCTATCCACCAGGGTACGAGGCCCCCCTCGTAGTGTGTGTGTGTTTGTGTGTGTGTGTGTGTATGTGTGTGTGTGTGTGTGTGTGTGTTGGGGAGGGGGGGTTCGTGTTTGTGTGTTAGAAAGATATGTAGTAGATATCATTTAGGAAATGTATCAGTAGACTGTGAGATATCATAAGACACCTGACGGTTAGACAGGCGGGGGTGCAAGAGCTAACAGCTGTATCCTGCACGCACAGATACCCATACTCACTAACACCGAGAAGCATATGCTTCTCCAGTACACACACAGGCATACCAACACTCACCCACAAACACCAAAGAGTATATTCACTGATCGTAGTCCAGAATATTAATTCACAAACAGAAATCCATTTGCTAGGATCAGAGAGTGTAACTTTTTTTCCTGCCAACACGGGTCACTCGTTAGGATGCCCGCCATGCTAACTCGTCATCCCAGCCCTCCTCTTATGAGTGGCTCGTTTGTCTGTCTGTCTGTCTGTCTGTCTGTCTGTCTGTCTGTCTGTCTGTCTGTCTGTCTGTCTGTCTGTCTGTCTGTCTCTCTCTCTCTCTCTCTCTCTCTTTCTCTCTCACTCTCTTTCTCTCACCTCTTCTCTCGCTATCTTAGTTAGCAATTACGCATATTGATAACATAGAATCTTTGTTCATAGCTGGAAACCAGACGCCTAGGGTTAGCCTAACTCATCTCTACAGTGTTACTGGTGATTGTTAGATGAAAGGAATCGAGGCCTCAGGCCGTAACCCTGGGGCACTCCACTGGCAATAGCTCACCATTCCACCTAACTATAGTTATACCACCTCTTTGTTAATATCTGTCTTTCGTGAAGCACTTTATCGAAGTATTTGATAAAGCCGAAGAACACATTTCAATCCTTCAACCATCATCTGCTTGAAATATACTTTAAAAGAATGAAAGTTAAACCATTAGTAATTAGCTGCCCTTAGTAATACAAAGTTGTGAATTCTTCATTAATCTATGTTTTTCAACGTGTAGACGAAAGACGTTTGTGATTATCGATTCAAGCAATTTTCCAAATTGACGTTAAGCTAATTGGCCGATACGGTGACGCAAGTGATCTAGTGATCCGATTACATCACTTATAATAAAGACTGACACAACATGCGCAGCTCTCAACGATCCCTGTACCTTGCTCGACTGTTATGACTTACTAAAGATAAATGTCAAGAGGCTCACTTAGCTCGTCTTTATCTTCTTTTAGGGGCCCTGGCAAAGACTTTGTCTGCCCTGGGAACTTGTTTGGATTTAATCTCCCCGTCTGTGTAATTAGGTTTTCCCCTGCCAACGACTAAACAACTTATCTTGCCTTCCTCACTACCTTCATAGATTTATTCAGGTGTAAGTGATGTTTCAAGATTTTCTCGCGTAAATACAGAAACAAAGAACTATTTTTGGAATCCACTTATTTCATTTTCATTGTAAGTTATTTTTATAGACCGGTCTTTGTTGTCAATACAATATAACACAATGAGCAACACAAGGCAGGAAGACTGCACGAAACTCCCAGACATTATACACATCACATGTAGCAACTATCTACAATCCTAGGATCCGGGTTCGATCCCCGACTATAATAGAAACAAAATGGGCAGAGTTTCTTTCACCCTGATGCACCTGTTCACCTAGCACTAAATAGGTACCTGGGAGTTAGACAGCTGCTATGGTCTGCTTTCTTGGGGAGTATGTGTGTGTGTGTGTGGAAAAAATATAAAAAAATTAGTTGATTGACAGTTGGGAGGTGGACCCAAAGAACCAGAGCTCAACACCCGCAAGCACAACTAAGGGAGTACGACTAGGTGAGTACACACACACACACACACACACACACACACACACACCACACACACACACACACACACACACACACACACACACACACACACACACACACACACACGCACACACCACACCACACAACATCAGCGCCAACATAATCGTAGGAGACATTATATAACTTTCCCTGCGGCAGGACAAAGGTTATTCAACTAGCATCACGCTAAAAAAAATGAAACCAAGTTCAAAAGACAGCAGCGCTGGAGAACAAGGGAGAGTGATGACAATGTGCTTCACATTCTGTAAATTTGTCAAGAGCAGCCAAGTAATTTTTCATGCTTCATGTCCCACTAGTTTTATGCCTCACAAGTTTATGTAGCAGTCATAATGATTGACAGATTCCTGACAATTGAAATACTTGACAGGTTCGTGACAGCAAATGTTGAACAGAGTTTCGTGACAGGTTCTTGAGAGTCGCAGTGCCTGACATGTTCGTGCAGCAGTAATACTGACCAGGATTTCGTAATATTCGTTATGTTTCTGAGCACTTCGTAGGTGTTGTAACGCTTCATAGAATTATGTTAGTGTTGTACTGCCTCAACGAATTTTGTGAGTGGCGAAATGTTTCGTAGGTTTTCGTGAGTCAAAATGTTTCGAGGATTTTGTGAGTGTAGTAATGATTCAGATTATTTCGTAAGCGCAAAATCTTTTATAGAGGATTTCGGAGTTTCAACATGTTTCACATAATTTCTTAAAATTTCTCAACGATCTATATTATTCGTGTTTTCGTAATATTTCAGATGTTTCCGTGAGTGTTGAAATGTTTCAAAGGAATTTGAATCAGCTGTAATTCCCAGTCAGTGAGAGCCGTACGACCTGTGATGTAATGGTTATTATTCTAACATGTAAAACTTCCCCAAGATGTGGAATATACAAAACACCTTGAATAGTTTTAGTTTTGCTTTGAAGTTTCATGTGTGGGGCGCTGGTGTAGAGTGACGTCACCTAGTTGTACTCACCTGGTCCAGCTTTCAGGGTCGAGCATGTGCTCTTAAACCGTGTATCGAATTGACTTCGACAATTAGGGCCTGTGGGCTGCTCCAAGCAACAGCCTGTTGGACCAAACTCTCACAAGTCAAGCCTGGCCTCGGGCCGGGGTTGGGGAGTAAAACTCCCAGAACCCCAACAAGCAGTTATCAAGCAGGAAAATTTTCTCATCAAGTTCGTTTATTTAATTACGACGCTTAGACTGAAAAAAGTTTTTTTTTATAACCTGTGAATCATCTGTTTCCAATGTCAAATTATGTCCTCATGTTTTACTGTTCCTTAATTTGAACAATCTTTTTATATCTAGTTTGGCAATCCTCCCTTAGTATCTTATACGTCGTTTATCATGTCTGCCCTATTCCTTCCTTCCTTCAGTGTAGTGAGGTTCAGTGTGAGTGAGTGAGTGAGTGAGTGAGTGAGTGAATGAGTGAGTGTACTCACCTTGTTGTACTCACCTAGTTGTGCTTGCGGATGTTGAGCTTTAGCTCTTTGGTCCCGCGTCTCAAATCTCAGTCAACTGGTGTACAGGTTCCTGATCCAACTGGGCTCTATCATATCTACACTTGAAACTGTGTATGGAGTCAGCCTCCACCACATTACTGCCTAATGCATTCCATTTGTCAACCACTCTGACATTAACAAAATTCTTTCTTTATCTCTGTTCTCACTGGGGCACTCAAATTTCCACCTGTGTTCCCTAGTGCGTGTGCCCCTTGTGTTAAATAGCCTGCCTTTATCTACCCTATCAATTCCTTTGAGAATGTGGTGATCATGTCTCCCCCCTCTAACTCTTCTGTCTTCCAGCGACGTGAAGAAGTAGCTCATACCGTATCTCATACCTCTCGTAGCTAATACTTCTCATTAGTACTATTCTGGTGGCAGACCTTTGAACCTTCTCCATTTAGTCTTATGCGTGACTAGATATAGACTCCTGCGAGCTGCATACTCCAGGATTGGTCTGATTGTGTGTGTGTGCGTGCGCGCGCGCGCATGCATGCTTGCCTGTGCGTTTGTTTGTGAATAATATGCGATTCCTTGTTCGTTTATTCTGTTTTTATTTCAAGCCCCTCCTCTAGCACTCCTGTGTAGTTGACGTTACTGTGAGCGCCAGAATACATTTACATCCCCCCCCCCCCTCGCTGGCTCCGTTCACAGTAACAACCTGGGCACGTCGCTTATACGACGTTCGTGGGGAGAGAAGCGTTTTGTAGGGCAATGCCTCACACCAACTTCATGACCCCTCTCTATACGCACCCTTTCCACACGCACCTTATATATGCACCCTATATACGCACACGCTATACGCATCCAAGCCTTCTTTTGATAATTACTTACTCTATATATATGCATCCTCTAAACGCAGCTAC
>WNGS01167372.1:27008510-27022073 GCA_020271785.1 Procambarus virginalis | reverse complement strand
CTTTCCTCTGTCCCTTCTCAAATCGCCTCTTGGTGAGTGTCTGCTGGTGGGGAAGCTGCTCCATTGGTGTGAAGACCTGTGAGGTGGGATAACAGGGTCTCAGAGGATACTAGACGAGGGGGGCGGGGGATCCAGTGGGGGGAGGGGCAGGGAGGGTATGGGTAAAGGGGAGGGAGGACAGGAGGAAAGGAGGGGAGGGAAGACTCTGCGGGAGGAGGGGAGGGCAGGAAGGGTGGGGATTGGGTGTGGGGAGGGTAGGTGGGTTTCTATTCAGAGGTGTGTGGGGTTATCCTCCCCCTCTGGTGTTACTGGGTAGCTGGTGTGGGTTCCCCCCTCGCATCTGGGGGGGTTGTGTTGGTAGCTGTGACCTCTGGTTTTTCCCTCCTGGTTTTGTGTGTGTGTGTGTAATCACCTAGTTGTATTCACTAGTTGTGTTTGCGGGGGTTGAGCTCTGGCTCTTTGGTCCCGCCTCTCAACCGTCAATCAACAGGTGTACAGTTTCCTGAGCCTATTGGGCTCTATCATATCTACACTTCAAACTGTGTATGGAGTCAGCCTCCACCACATCGCTTCCTAATGCATTCCATTTGTCAACCACTCTGACACAAAAAAGTTCTTTCTAATATCTCTGTGGCTCATTTGGGCACTCTGTTTCCACCTGTGTCCCCTAGTGCGTGTGCCCCTTGTGTTAAACAGCCTGTCTTTATCAACCCTGTCGATTCCCCTGAGAATCTTGAATGTGGTGATCATGTCCCCCCTAACTCTTCTGTCTTCCAACGAAGTGAGGTTTAATTCCTGCAGTCGCTCCTCGTCTCATACCTCTCAGCTCGGGTACTAGTCTGGTGGCAAACCTTTGAACCTTTTCCAGTTTAGTCTTATGCTTGACTAGATAGGGATTCCATGCTGGAGCCGCATACTCCAGGATTGGTCTGACATATGTGGTATATAATTTTCTGAAAGATTCCTTCACAATTTTCAATGTGTGTGTGCGTGTGAGTTGTGCGTGTGTGTGGTGTGTGTGTGTGTTGTGTGTGGTGTGTGTGTGTGTGTGTGTGTGGTGTGTTGTGTGTGTGTGTGTGTGTGTGTGTGTTTGTACTCACCTAGTTGTGCTTGCGGGGGTTGAGCTCTGGCTCTTTGGTCCCGCCTCTCAACCGTCAATCAACAGGTGTACAGTTTCCTGAGCCTAGGGCTCTATCATATCTACACTTGAAACTGTGTATGGAGTCAGCCTCCACACATTCTTCCTAATGCATTCCATTTGTCAACCACTCTGACACTAAAAAAGTTCTTTCTAATATCTCTGTGGCTCATTTGGGCACTCAGTTTCCACCTGTGTCCCCTAGTGCGTGTGCCCCTTGTGTTAAACAGCCTGTCTTTATCAACCCTGTCGATTCCCCTGAGAATCTTGAATGTGGTGATCATGTCCCCCCTAACTCTTCTGTCTTCCAACGAAGTGAGGTTTAATTCCCGTAGTCTCTCCTCGTAGCTCATACCTCTCAGCTCGGGTACTAGTCTGGTGGCAAACCTTTGAACCTTTCCAGTTTAGTCTTATGCTTGACTAGATAGGACTCCATGCTGGAGCCGCATACTCCAGGATTGGTCTGACATATGTGGTATATAATGTTCTGAAAGATTCCTTACACAAGTTTCTAAAGGCCGTTCTTATGTTAGCCAACCTGGCATATGCTGCTGATGTTATCCTCTTGATATGAGCTTCAGGGGACAGGTCTGGCGTGATATCAACCCCCAGGTCTTTCTCTCTCTCTGACTCTTGAAGTATTTCATCTCCCAAATGATACCTTGTATCTGGTCTCCTGCTTCCTACCCCTATCTTCATTACATTACATTTGCTTGGGTTAAACTCTAACAGCCATTTGTTCGACCATTCCTGCAGCTTGTCCAGGTCTTCTTGAAGCCTCAAGCTGTCCTCCTCTGTCTTAATCCTTCTCATAATTTTGGCGTCGTCAGCAAACATTGAGAGGAATGAGTCTATACCCTCTGGGAGATCATTTACGTATATCAGAAACAGGATAGGTCCAAGTACAGAGCCCTGTGGGACTCCACTGGTGACTTCACGCCATTCTGAGGTCTCACCCCTCACTATAACTCTCTGCTTCCTATTGCTTAGGTACTCCCTTATCCACTGGAGCGCCCTACCAGTTACTCCTGCCTGTTTCTCCAGCTTATGCATCAACCTTTTATGGGGTACTGTGTCAAAGGCTTTCCGACAGTCCAAAAAATGCAGTCCGCCCATCCTTCTCTTTCTTGCTTAATCTTGTCACCTGATCGTAGAATTCTATCAAGCCTGTAAGGCAAGATTTACCCTCCCTGAACCCATGTTGATGGGTTGTCACGAAGTCTCTTCTCTCCAGATGTGTTACTAGGTTTTTTCTCACAATCTTCTCCATCACCTTGCATGGTATACAAGTTAAGGACACTGGCCTGTAGTTCAGTGCCTCTTGTCTGTCACCCTTTTTAATATTGGTACTACATTAGCAGTCTTCCATATTTCTGGTAGGTCTCCCGTTTCCAGTGACTACTATACACTATGAGAGTGGCAAGCAAAGTGCTCCTGCACACTCTTTCAAAACCCATGGTGAGATTCCATCCGGCCCAACAGCTTTTCTCACATCCAGCCAATAGATGCTTCTTGACCTCATCTCTTGTAATTTCGAACCTTTCCAAGGTCACCTGGTTTGCTGCCACCTCTCCTAGCGCCGTGACTTCTCCCTGTTCTATTGTAAAGACCTCCTGGAACCTTTTGTTGAGTTCTTCACACACCTCTTTGTCATTCTCTGTGTACCTGTCCTCGCCCACCCTAAGTTTCATCACCTGTTCCTTCACTGTTGTCTCTTCCTGATGTGACTGTGTAGTAGCTTTGGTTCAGTCTTGGCTTTATTAGCTATATCATTTTCATACCTTTCTCAGCTGCTCTTCTCACACTGACATACTCGTTCCTGGTTCTCTGGTATCTCTCTCTACTTTCTGGTGTTCTGTTATTACGGAAGTTCCTCCATGCCCTTTTGTTCAGCTCCTTTGCTTTCATACATTCCCTATTAAACCACGGATTCTTCCTTTGCTTCTCTGTTTTTTCCTGTTGGGCTGGGACAAACCTGCTTACAGCCTCCTGACATTTTTGGGTGTCATAGTCCATCATGTCTTGTACGAACTTGGTTTCGAGTTCTGTGTCCCAATGTATATCCCATAGGAATTTATTCATCTCCTCATAGTTTCCCTTTCAGTACGCCAGCCCTTTGTTTCCCAGTTCTTTTTTGGGGGTGATAATTCCTAGCTCAACCAGGTACTCAAAGCTCAATACACTATGATCACTCATTCCCAAGGGGGCTTGCAACTTAACTTCCCTTATATCCGACTCATTTAGGGTAAATATCAGATCAAGCAAGGCTGGTTCATCCCCTCCTCTCATTCTTGTCGGTCCCTTGACGTGTTGACTTAGAAAGTTTCTTGTTGCCACATCCAGCAGCTTAGCTCTCCATGTGTCTGGGCCTCCATGTGGGTCTCTGTTCCCCCAATCTATCTTTCCATGGTTGAAGTCTCCCATGATTAGTAGCCTGGATCCGTTCCTGCTAGCCACAGAAGCTGCTCTCTCTATTATATTGATGGTGGCCAAGTCGTTTCTATCATATTCCTGTCTGGGTCTTCTGTCATTCGGTGGGGGGTTATATATGACTACTACTATAATTTTCTGTCCTCCAGTTGCTATGGTGCCTGATATGTAGTCACTGAAACCTTCACAGTTCTGAATTACCATTTCTTCGAAACTCCAACCTTCTCTTAGTAGCAAAGCTACACCACCTCCTCCTCTCCCTTCTCTCTCTTTCCTCACTACATAGTATCCCTGCGGAAACACTGCGTTTGTTATGGTGTTTGTTAGCTTTGTTTCTGTGAGTGCTATTATGTCTGGGTTTTCTTCTAGTGCCCAATCTCCGAGTTCACTTGTTTTATTTGTAATCCCATCTATGTTAGTGTACATTGCCTTGAAGCTCACTTTCTTCAGTTCATTTTCTTGTTCCTTTCTTGGCGAGCATTCTGCTGGTGTGGGAAGCTTTTCTGTGGGTGAGATCTGTGAGGTGGTTTGCAGGGTCTCAGAGGAGTTTGGGGTGAGGGGTGGGGGTTTCAGGGATGGGGGGACAGGTAGGGTGTGGGTTAAGGAGATAGGGGGGACATGGAGGATACTGGGTGAGAGGGGAGGAGGGATAGGGAGGGTATGTGATGAAGGGGGAGGGGGACAGGGGGGGAAAGGTGGGAGGGGGGACATGATGGGAATGGGGAAGGGGTGACAGGGTAAGAATGGGGTGGGGGGAAGGGAGGGTTGGGTGGGGGCAGGTAGGGTGAGGGGAAGGGAGGGTTTCTATGCAGAAGGGGGTGGTGGTGTTGCCCTCCCCCTCTGGTGCTGCTGGGATGCTGGTTTTGGGTTCGCCTCTTGTCTCTAGGACTGTTGTGTTGGGGGCTGTGATTTCCTGGTTTGCTCCTCTCTCCCTGCGCTTCCTTCTTGCCTCTGCTGACCTGGCTCTCTCCTCCTTCGTCCTGTCCCTCTGCAGGAATACTTTCTTGTATCCCTCCACATGCTGCAGTCGACTCTTCCTTTCGAGAATATCCTCCTTCGTGGTTTCGTTTGTAAACACCACTTTTACAAGTCGGTTTCTGTCCTTGTTGTACCATGTGTGTGTGTGTGTGTGTACTCACCTAATTGTACTCACCCAATTGTGCTTGCGGGGGTTGACCTTTGGCTCTTTGGTCCCGCCTCTCAACTGTCAATCAACTGGTGTACAGATTTCTGAGCCTACTGGGCTCTATCATATCTACATTTAAAACTGTGTATGGAGTCAGCCTCCACCACATTTCTGCCTAATGCATTCCACCTGTTAACTACTCTGACACTGAAAATGTTCTTTCTAACGTCACTGTGGCTCATTTGGGTACTCAGTTTCCACCTGTGTCCCCTTGTTTGCATACCGCCAGTGTTGAATAGTTTATCCTAGTCTTCCCTGTCAATTCCCTTGAGGATTTTGTAGGTAGTGATCATGTCTCCCCCTCACTCTTCTGTCTTCCAGTGTCGTAAGGTACATTTCACACAGTCCTTCCAAGTAACTCATGCATCTTAGTTCTGGGACCATTCTAGTGGCATACCTCTGAACTTTTTCCAGCTTCGTCTTGTGCTTGACAAGATGCGGGCTCCATGCTAGGGCCAAATACTCCAGGATTGGTCTTACGTTTGTGGTGTACAAGATTCTAAACGATTCCTTACACAGGTTCCTGAAGGCTGTTCTGATGTTAGCCAGCCTCGCATATGCCGCAGACGTAATTCTTTTTATGTGGGTTTCAAGAAACAGGTTTGGTGTGATATTAATTCCTAGATCTTTCTCTCTTTCCGTTTCATTAAGTACTTCATCTCCTATTCTGTATCTTGTGTCTGGCCTCCTGTTTCCACCGCCTAGTTTCATTACTTTGCATTAATTGGGGTAAACTTTAACAGCCATTTATTGGACCATTCATTCAGTCTGTCTAGGTCGTCCCGTAGCCTCCTACTATCATCCTCTGTTTCAATCCTCCTCATAATTTTTGCATCATCAGCAAACATTGAGAGAAACGATTCTATACCCTCTGGGAGATCATTTACATATATCGGAAACGGTATTGGTCAAAGGACTGACCCCTGCGGGACTTCACTTATGACGTCACGCCAATCTGAGACCTCACCCCTCACAGTGACTCGTTGTCTCCTGTTACTTAGGTACTCCTTTATCCAATGGAGTACCTTCCCTTTCACTCCAGTCTGCATCTCCAGCTTTCTCACTAGCCTCATGTGTGGTACTGTATCAAAGGCTTTTATTTTGGATTGGCTTTTTGACAATTCAAAAATATGCAGTCTGCCCACCCCTCTCTTTCTTGCCTGATTTTTGTTGCCTGGTCATAGAATTCAATTAGCCCTGTGAGGGCAGGACTTGCCATCCCCTAACCCATGTTGATGCTGGGTTACAAAGTTCTTTCGCTCCAGATGTTCCACTAGCTTTCTTCGCACAATCTTCTCCATCAGCTTGCATGGTATGCAGGTTAGGGACACTGGCCTGTAATTCACTGCCTCCTGCCTATCACCTTTCTTGTATATTATTACTACATTAGCTGCCTTCCAAATTTCTGGCAGTTCCTCTGTTTCCAGTGATTTGTTATACACTATGAAGAGTGGCAGTCACAGCTGTTTCCCTTAGTATCCAAGGGGAGATTCCATCTGGGCCACACACAGATTGCATTCACCTAGATGTGTTTGCGGGGGTTGAGCTTTGCTCTTTCGGCCCGCCTCTCAACTGTCAATCAACTGTTTACTAACTACTTTTTTTTCCACACCACACACACACACACACACACACACACACACACACACACACACACACACACAGACACAGACACACACACAGACACAGACACACACACACACACACACACACACACACACACACACACAGACACAGACACACACACACACACACACACACACACACACACACACACACACACACACACACACACCACACACACACACACACACACACACAGGAAGCAGCCTGTGACAGCTAACTCCCAGGTACCTGTTTACTGCTAGGTAACAGGGGCATTCAGGGTGACAGAAACTTTGCCCATTTGTTTCTGCCTCGTGCGGGAATCGAACCCGCGCCACAGAATTACGAGTCATGCGCGTTATCCACCAGGCAACGAGGCCCTAGGCCTCGTAGCCTGTGTGTGGCTACGTGTGTGTGTGTGTGTTTGTACTCACCTATTTGTACTCACCTATTTGTGCTTGCGGGGGTTCAGCTTTGGCTTTTTGGTCCCACCTCTCAACTGTCAATCAACTAGTGAACAGATTCCAGAGCCTACTGGGCTCTGTCATATGTACATTTGAAACCGTGTATGGAGTCAGCCTCCACCATATCACTGCCTATTACGTTCCATCTGTTAACTACTCTGACACTGAAAAACTGGTTTCTAACGTCTCTGTGGCTCATGTGAGTACTCAGTTTCCACCTGTGTCCCCTTGTTCGCGTACCACCAGTGTTGAATAGTTTATCCTTGTCAACCCGGTCGATTCCCCTGAGGATTTTGTAGGTAGTGATCATGTCTCCCCTTACTCTTCTGTCTTCCAGTGTCGTAAGGTGCATTTCCCGCAGCCTTTCCTCGTAACTCATGCCTCTTAGTTCTGGGACTAGTCTAGTGGCATATCTTTGAACTTTTTCCAGCTTCGTCTTGTCCGTGACATGGTACGGGTTCCATGCTGGGGCCGCACACTCCAGGATTGGTCTTACATATGTGGTATACAAGATTCTGAATGATTCCTTACACAGGTTCCTGAACGCTGTTCTGATGTTAGCCAGCCTCGCATATGCCGCAGACGTAATTCTTTTTATGTGAGCTTCAGGAGACAGGTTTGGTGTGATATCAACTCCTAGATCTTTCTCTCTGTTCGTTTAATTAAGTACTTCATTTTCTACTCTGTTCCCTGTGTTTGGCCTCCTGTTTTCCCCGCCTAGTTTCATTACTTTGCATTTACTCGGGTTGAATTTAACAGCCATTTGTTGGACCATACATTTAGTCTGTCTAGGATATCTTGTAGCCTCCTACTATCATCCTCTGTTTCAATCCACCTCATAACTTTTGCATCATCAGCAAACATTGAGAGAAACGAGTCTATACCCTCTGGGAGATCATTTACATATATCAGAAACAGTATAGGTCCAAGGACTGACCCTTGCGGGACTCCACTTGTAACGTCTTGCCAATCTGAGACCTCACCCCTCACACTGACTCGTTGTCTCCTGTTGCTTAGGTACTCCTTTATCCAATGGAGTACCTTCCCTTTCACTCCAGCCTGCATCTCCAGCTTTTTCACTAGCCTCTTGTGTGGTACTATATCAAAGGCTTTCTGACAATCCAAAAATATGTAGTCTGCCCACCCTCTCTTTCTTGGCTGATTTTTGTTGCCTGGTCGTAGAATTCAAGTAACCCTGTGAGGCAGGACTTGCCATCCCTGAACCCATGTTGATGCTGTGTTACAAAGTTCCTTCGCTCCAGATGTTCCACTAGCTTGCTTCGTACAATCTTCTCCCTCAGCTTACATGGTATGCAGGTTATGGACACTGGCCTGTAGTTCAGTGCCTCCTGTCTATCCCCTTTCTTGTATATCAAGACTACGTTAGCTGTTTTCTAAATTTCTGGCAGTTCCCCTGTTGCCAGTGATTTGTTATACACTATGGAGAGTGGCAGGCACAGTTCTTTTGCTCCTTCCTTTAGTATCTATGGGGAGATTCTATCTGGGCCTATAGCATTTGTCACATCCAACTCTAGAAAACACTTCCTTACTTCCCCGCTGGTAATCTCAATCTCTTCCAGTGGTTCCTGGTTAACTATTCCCTCTCTTATCTCTAGAATTTCTCTTCGCTCTAAGGTGAAGACCTCCTGGAATTTCTTATTCAGTTCCTCACACACATCCTTGTCGTTTGTAGTGAATCCTTCTGCCCCTATCCCTAATTTCTTAACCTGTCCCTTTACTGTTGTTTTTCTCCTGATGTGACTTTGCAGCAATTTAGGCTGGGTCTTTGCCTTGCTTGCGATGTCATTTTCGTATTGTCTTTCTGCCTCTTTTCTCATCCTGACATATTCATTCCTGGGACTCTGGTATCTTTCTCTGCTCTCAAGTGTCCTGTTATTCTTATAGTTTCTCCACGCCCTTTTACTTTGCTGCTTAGCTAGCCTACATCTCTGATTAAACCATGGGTTTCTCATCTTCATTTCCCTGTTTTCCTTTTGGACTGAGACAAACTTGTTTGCTGCTTCCTTGCACTTCTGCGTGATCTAGTCCATCACGTCTTGGGCCATATTTCCCCTGAGCTCTGGTTCCCATACTATATCTGTTAGGAATTTTCTGATCTCCACATAGTTTCCCTTTCGGAATGCCAGCCTTTTGTTTTCAGTACCCCCCCCCTCGAGCTCAATAACCCTTCTTCAATCAGGTGAAGAAGGGTTATTAACCCTTCTTCATTCATTGTAGTCCCTCATTCCTACTGGGTTTCAAAACCGATTTCTCTTATGTCGGAATCGTTCAGAGTGAAGACTAGGTCGAGTCTCGCTGCTTCATCATTTCCTCTCATCCTTTTGGTTCTCTGACATGCTGGGTAAAGGTTTCTAATCACCACCTCCAATAGTTTGGCTCTCCACGTATCCTCGCTTCCATGCGGTTCCTTGTTCTCCCAGTCAATCCTTCCGTGATTGAAGTCCCCCATGATGAGCAAGTGGATCTATTTCTACAGGCAGCAGAGGCTCCTCTCTCAATTATAGTGTTAACTGTCATGTTGTTGTTGTCATACTCTTGACTGGGGCTTCCGTCATTCGGTGGAGGGTTATATATCACTGCTACTACTATTCTTGGTCCTCCCATTGTCATGGTGCCTGCTATGTAATCTCCGAAACCCTCACAGCCCATGATAGCAATCGCCTTGAAACTCCATTCCTCTCTCATTAGTAGGGCCATTCCGCCTCCTCCCCCACCTTCCCTGTCTTTCCTTATTACTGTGTACTCCTGGGTAACACGGCATTCGTTATTATTCCTGAGAGTTTTGTTTCAGTGAGTCTGATTACATCTGGGTTCACTTCTTGTGCTCTTTCCCTTAGTTCACTTGCTTCGCTTGTGATCCCATCTATGTTCGAGTACATTACCCTGAAACTGACTCTCTTCTGCTTCTCCTCTGGGGGGGACCTGTGGGATCTGGGGTGAGTGGGGGCTGGGAGGATCAAGTACGAGGAGACTGGTGGAGGAGGAAGGGCTTGAAGGGGTGGGGTATGGTAGGGGAGAGGGGGAGGGTTGGTGGGTGAGAGAGGGAGGGTTGGGGGTGTGGGAGATGGGGAGGCTTGGGGGGCATGGGGGGAGGAGAGGCTTGGGGGGATGGGGAGAGGGGGGTTTGGGGGCAGGAATGGGTAGAAGGCGTGGGGGGAGAGGGAAGGCTGAGATGGGTGAGGAAGAGGGGAGGGTTTAGGGGAGTGGTGGAGAAGGGAAGGCTTAGGTGGGGTGGGGGAGAGCGGGGCTTAGGGGGGTGGGGGAGAACAGAGGGCTTGGAGGTGGGAGAGATGGGAGGGCATGTGGGAGAAGGGAGGGCTTGGGGGATGGGATAGAAGGGAGGTCCTGGGGAGAGCGGTGAGTGGGAGGAAGGGGGTTTTCCCTAGGTGGGTACTTAGTGGGGGGGGGCTGTCAGGGAGTGGGGCAGGTAGGGTGTCTGTTGGGTAGAATGTGGGGGTGGTGCCCCTACTCCCTGTGGCACTGTTTGAAGAGGGTTCCCCACTCCCCTATGGGATTGTAGGGTTTGGGGTTGTGGTTCTCTGATTCCTTTCTCTCTCCCTATGCTCCTTCCTCTTGTCTGCTGCCCGCCTTCTCTCTTTCCTTGTCATATCCCTCTGCAGGAATACTTTTTTGAACTTCTGTACATTTGCTAGACCGCTCTTCCTTGCTAACAGTTTCTCTTTCATGTTCTCCCTCATGAATACCACCTTTATCATTCGGTCCTTGTTGTACTTTCCAAGCCTGGCAACCTTTTCAACATTTTGGCCAGTTCCCTCCATCCTTACCTCTTTAAGGATTTCAGTAACTATGTTTTTGTCCTTGTCTCTCCGCTCCATTGGGCTGGTCCCCATTTGCTCCTTAATGCCTGCTACTACTACTGCTCTTTTTCTCTCTATTAGCCGTGTGTGTGTGTGTGTGTGTGTGTGTGTGTGTGTGTGTGTGTGTGTGTGTGTGTGTGTGTGTGTGTGTGTGTGTGTTTGATACCCAAATCACACATCAGAAAAAAGACGTTCAGATCTGTCGATACAAGTCGTCATTATCAAGTCATGTAATGGAAGGAGAGTGGAAGAGGTATAAAATATCAGGGAAGAGAGTGAGATTAATTGTGGGAAGAATGAAAATGAGAGATGAAGTTAAGTATGAAATGAATGAAGAAATAAGATGAAAGATACGAATAAGGTAAAAGGAAGGAATAAAAGAAAGTGTGAAGAAAAACTAAAAAGTGTAAGAATGTAGGCAAACAGGTAAAGTAAAGGTCAGAAACTTGGGAGAGAAAAGGAATAAGAAGAGGAATAAATTAATAAATAAAAAAAGAATGAAAAGTAATCAAAAAAGTGATTTTGAATACTATTTTCTACCCTTAACACCAATGGACCGCCATTCAATGGACAAGACTTCGTCAACTTTGCTGAGCATATTGGATTCAAACACCGCCGTGTGATGCCACTACATCCTCAAGCAAATGGAGAAGTCGAGAGATTCATGCAACCTCTCATGAAAGCGGTACGCTGTGCTCATGCCGAAGGACGATCCTGGAAACAAGCTATGTATGCTTTTCTCAGGAACTACCGTGCAACACCACATGGAACACTGGGCAAGTCGCCTGATGAACTCTTATTTGGACGTCCTATGAGGATCACACTACTTGTCATGCCAGCCGAGGTAACGGATAACCGTCTCGTTCAGACGGTGAAAAAGACTATCCAGAAGTACAAGATGGGTAGTGCCAATATTTAGAAGTTGTGACAGAACGTGGCAGGTGTTTTGATTGATATTTTGGTATAGAGAGAACACTTGTTGGTTGACATTTGCACCAAGATCGTCAAGTGGCTTTTCGTGTCTCTCTCTTTTGTTGTGTGCTGGCGCCGTGGGCGTGTGTGCACCCTCACGGCGCAGCCAAGGGGTTGCCAGCTGGGTTAATATAAACTGTTTATTCATTACTTTCCATAGTTTAACCAAAGTTTTAATGCAATATAAATGAGTTAAATTAAATTTTACGACGCATCAGATTCTTAAAAACTCGCAATTTTGAATTGACTTCAAAACTGTTCCAAGCATAGTTGGAGTATACAATGTGGTTTGAGACAAAGGAGAGGCTAATTATTTTTGTACATCAATTTCTTTTAATCCTGAAGTAATTTTACTTTCATATAAACCCCTCAAAAATTCTGGTGGTAATTATAATTGAAATTAATAAATTGGGTTAATAATTTCTATAACAGACGAGATTCAACATTTAAATCACATTCCTCGTTTTCCATAAGCAAGAGATTACGTGATTTGTGTCATCCTCGCAGTTTACTTCCCATTGTCAAGATTGCAAATTTAACTTCACTAATTTACAAAAGAGCAGAATAAATTGCACACATTGTGTGTATTGTGAAGATGAATGTCACATGCAGTGACAATCGTAGATGGTAAAGACTGCGTGTAGTGAAGATGGTGTTTAATAATGGTAGCGAGTAATGAAGATAGTAAAGGTCGTGTGTTTGTGCATACCCTCCTGGTGGCTGTGTATCTTAAGATGCAGCTCACAACATCTTGGCTCTGGAGAACTGCAAGAGGCAGGAGAAGGCCGCCTCTCGTCCTTCACCCGGGTGACATTTGCCCCTTCAAGGGTTCTTCCCCTTTGCCCTCCGCACTTCCCCTCTTTCTAGTTCTACTCAAGTTCCTATAGAGGGGGTTTAATAATTACAACAGGTTCGAGTGTTGTCTCTTCTTCAGAGGTTGCACAGCGCTTCATATTTCTTGTAATGATCTCGTCAAAATAACGATTAGAGTGTATGTCGCTAACAAGCGCCTTCCTCAATTTATGCAGCACCTCGTTAATATGTTTCCAACCGGAGTTGTGTGTAAATAGTGTGGTTGTACGGTACGGTTAAGTGTAGTAATAATAGTACACGTGGACAACATCACAGGATAGTCACAGGATACCTAAATACTACTAGAGTCGCAACACCGCCAGCTTTCTATTGAAAAACTTTCTTGACACCAAACGGAGAGTCTTGAAGGAGCCTTTGTCAGCAATGAATATACATGCCTGCTTGAGGGCTATCATCCCCAACGATCTCAATGTCTGGACAAACGACATCTTCTCTTTCATGACTCCTGATAATGCACAAACAACAAGGCTCTATCAAAGATCAAACAAATCATCTGTACCCACAACCAAATATATTCTGTCCAGCAACACCGAAATAATCGACAGACACAAAGGTAATAGGAGATTAAACATAAGTGAAGCACTACATGTCAAACACTCATTGTTTTATTTGATCAATATTTTATTTATTTTTTTATTTGAATTTAATTTAATCAATAATATTTTTGAATTACTTTAAATCAGTATTGTTTGAGAAGCAGTGAAAATAATAACCTTAAAATTCAAAGAAATGTCCCAAATAATAATATAATTGTCAATTAAAAACTACAACGTAAATAAAAAGAATTAATCTTAGGGGAAACATGGTAATAATTCCGAATATGAATACATTCTGGTGCGTTGGAAGCTGTTAGGGGTAAGGAAAGGTGGCTTACACGGCCCTTGTGAAGCAGGTCTTATGATGGAAGCTTTACGGTGGGGGGGGGGGAGAGGCCCAGCATCCACTTAGTTGTATTTTACGGGGGTTGAGCTTTGCTCTTTCGCCCGCCTCTCAACTGTCAATCAACTGTTTACTAACTACACTAACTACTTTTTTTTCACACACACACACAATCCC
>WNGS01167372.1:26928685-26958627 GCA_020271785.1 Procambarus virginalis | reverse complement strand
CCAAATGAGCCACAGAGATATTAGAAAAACATTCTTAGTGTCAGAGTGGTTGACAAATGGAATGCATTAGGAAGTGATGTGGTGGAGGCTGACCCCATATACAGTTTCAAGTGTAGATATGATAGAGCCCATTAGGCTTAGGAACCTGTACACCTGTTGATTGACGGTTGAGAGGCGGGACCAAAGAGCCAGAGCTCAACCCCCGCAAGCACAACAAGGTGAGAACACACACACACACACACAAGGGGCACATACAAAAAGTGACAAGGAAATCTGCGAGGTACTGAATGCAAGTTTCCATGGAGTGTTCACAACCGAGCCTGAGCGGGGCTCCCATTGCTAGAAGAGATTACCCTAGACGGAAGACTATCAGATATAGAGGTGACAGCAGAGGAGGTCATGAAACAGTTGACAACACTTGACGCAACTAAAGCGGTTGGACCAGACAAAGTATCACCGAGGATACTAAAAGAGACAGCGTAGGCTCTCAGCGTGCTTCTGGCAATGATCTTTAATGAGTCACTTATGTCGGGACAATTGCCCAGTTGCTGGAAGGAGGCACATGTGCCGATTTTCAAGAAAGGAGATAGGGAGGAGGCACAGACCCGTATCACTGACAAGCATCCCCTGCAAAATACTTGAAAGAATAATTATTCTAAGACTTGTTGAGTACCTGGAGAGCATTGGATTTGTAAACAAACACCAACATGGGGTCTGGACAGGGAAATCATTCCTAACAAACCTTTTGAAATTCTATGATAAAGTAACAAACATAAGGCAGGACAGAGAAGACTGGGCAGACTGCATATTTCTAGACTGCCAAAAGGCCTTTGATACTTTACCGCATATGAGACTGTTTTACAAACTTGAGAGACAGCCAGGAGTAAGTGGAAAGGTCCTAGCATGGGTAAGGAACTACCTAACAGGAAGGAGCCAAAGGGTAATGTTAAGGGGCGAGAAGTCGGACTGGCGAACGGTAACGAGTGAAGTACCTCAAGGATCGGTGCTGGGATCAATCCCCCTTCTAATTTATGTAAATTATATGTTTACAGGAGTTGAATCCTACATGTCAATATTCACGGATGATGCAAAATTAATGAGAAGAGTTGTGACAGATGAGGATTGTAGGGTCCTCCAAGAGGACCTGGACAGGTTGCAGAGATGGTCAGAGTTCTGCTACTGGAGTTCAACACGAGTAAATGTAAAGTTATGGAAATGGGATCAGGTGATAGGCGACCAAAGGGACAGTACACGATGAAGGGGAACTGCCTACCTGTAACGATTCGAGAAAGAGACCTGGGAGTGGATGTAACACCTAATCTAACTCCTGAGGCACATATAAATAGGATAACGGCAGCAGCGTACTTGCAAAAGTTAGAACATCATTCAGAAACCTAAGTAAGGAGGCATTTAAGACGCTTTACACTGCCTACATGAGAGCAGTCTTAGAGTATGCCGTGCCATCATGAAGCCCCCACCTGAAGAAACACATAAGAAAACTGAAAAAGGTTTAGAGGTTTGCGACGAGGCTTGTCCCACAGCTACGAGGGATGGGATATGAAGAGCGTTTGAAGGAACTGAACCTTACGACACTAGAGAAAAGAAGGGAGAGAGGAGATATGATAGGGACATATAAAATAATCAGGGGAATTGACAAAGTGGAAATAGATGAAATGTTCACACGTAATACTAACAGAACGAGGGAACATGGGTGGAAGCTAGAAACTCAGATGAGTCACAAAGATGTTAGGAAGTTTTCTTTTAGCTGAGAGTAGTGGAAAAATGGAATGCACTTAAATACGCGTCCGCGCCTTCTTTGATAATTACTTACTTATATATATGCATCCTCTATCCGCACCCACTACAAGCACTAACTACAAGCATCAACTACAAGCACCCACTACAAGCACTAACTACAAGCATCAGCTACAAGCACCCACTACAAGAACCCACTACAAGCACCCGTTGCAAGCAACTGCTACAAGCACAAACTACAAGCACCCGCTACAAGCACCGACTACAAGCACCCACTACAAGCACCTGCTATAAGCACCCACTACAAACATCAACTACAAGCACCCGTTACAAGCACCCACTACAAGCACCCACTACAAGCACCCGCTACAAGCACCCACTACAAGCACCCACTACAAGCACCCGCTACAAGCACCCACTACAAGCACCCACTACAAGCACCTGCTACAAGCACCCACTACAAGCATCAACTACAAGCACCCGCTACAAGCATCAACTACAAGCACCCGCTACAAGCACCGACTACAAGCACCAACTACAAGCACCCACTACAAGCACCCGCTACAAGCACCCACTACAAGCACCAACTACAAGCACCCACTACAAGCATCAACTACAAGCACCTGCTACAAGCACCCAGTACAAGCACCAACTACAAGCACCCACTACAAGCACCCACTACAAGCACCTGCTACAAGCACCCACTACAAGCACCAACTACAAGCACCCACTACAAGCATCAACTACAAGCACTAACTACAAGTACTTTTTAAGTATATTATTATTTTCTTCCACAGACGTGACCACATATTTACAATGCTAACCAATATATATACATTTTCTTCTGTCCTCCATGGACAGGGTTAGAGTTGTGTTAAACATATAGTTCAGGGGTTTATTGAACAATCAACCATAGAAGGTGATTCGGTGTTTTTAAATTGCTAAGCTAACTTACATACGTAAATACATAGATACACAGATTTACGTATGCCCTACATATAGTGTTCGATGCGTCTTTTACATAGTGCCATTAATATGCATTTACAAAGGTGAAATGTAATTCTGATCAGCTTCCATATATACTTTATACACATACATATACATACACATACACACACATATACGAACATATACATATATACATATATACATACATATATACACACACATGCATTCACATACATTTGTCTCTTTTACTCTGACAGGGTGAGATAGCTGATAGAGAAACTAGTGTGCAATTAAGCACTTAATCACTGAAGGTGATTAAGGTGTTTTTACAAGCTCAGGTTATATAGTTACATCACATACATTGTATAATTGATACATTACATGGCAAATATTGGGTACAAGTCCAATATATCATCAAGTGTTCCAGTACTCATATAGTAATTACACAGTTCAGCATACCTTAGCCCAGGAGGGCGAAAGCAAGTCAATATGGGACATTCTACAATATAATGTTGAAGAGAGTGCATGTTTTCTCTTTCACAAAGTTGACACATTGTGTACTCAACATTTGGGGTTTGAGAAAGCTGCCAGATACGTCTATATCCCAGGCGTATTCTGGCTACTATAATATCACATTGCCGGGTTCTTGTTCTATTAGTCCCATATGTGAATGTCTCCTCACGATATCCATCTTAATATTTAATGCTACAACTTTCAGGTCTTTGTGAATTTGTTAGATCGGTGAGATCTTCATTAGATATTTGTTTAAGTATTCTCTTTGTCACTGCTAATGAAACACCCATATCCATTTTTACCACTGGTTTTCTACTGGCTGTGTTTGCAAGCATATCAACAGTGTCATGCCTTGAGATGCCAACATGTGATGGTATTCATAGGAATTTATTTTCAAATCTGTTTTCTTTAGCAGCTAAAACATTCATTGGAATATTACTGACTATTTTCTGGGTGTCACTACTATGTGCGTTCAATGCCAGGAGTGCACTCTGCGAGTCACAGTATATAAGTCCACTGTCTTTGTCTTTTAAAAATTCAATGGCAAGGTATATGCCTGCAAGTTCGGTTTGAGTTGTACTTGCCCAGTCATTGACACGCTTCATTGCTGAATGTACGAGAGAAGATTGTTCAAATATATTGCATGCACATCCGGTACATCGTCCACCTTCTTCTACAGAGCCGTCGGTATAGCACTGATACACATCGTTACCCACACTCTGAGTACTTTCAGTGATGCTTTTCAGTGTTAACTGTTTTAATAATGTTGAGTGCACACTATCTTTCTTGGGCGCATTTGCAAAATCAACTGACAGATCCCAGTTATCCCATGGAGTAATTGGTTGATTAATCATTAATTGAATTGGGTACATATTTAATATTTTGATAGAGTTGGCTACCTTGTAGAACCAAAATACATAATCAGATTTCGTTCTTCTTCTATAGACCTCAGGTGAGTGCAGCGTATTAGAAAGTTTAGCTTGAAACTTCATGTGTTGTCTAGATCTACTCAATGCCTTCACGCCGAAAACTGTGCTAATAGACAAAATTCTCTCACTTATGGTAGGTAATTTTAACTCTGCTCTCATATTAACTATTCTCGTGGACTTTGGAGCCCCAAGGATGAGACGCATAGCTTCATTTTACAAGGTTTCAAGAGATTTCAGCTCTTTGTCAGTATACAGTGTGAGATGTAGAGCATTGTAGTCAATCACAGAGCGTATAAATGATACATAAAACATTCTGTAGTCTCACGTTAATTCCATGATTGACACCAACAAGGACACACAAGGGCTTTAATCTCTTCCACAGTCTCCTCTTGAGACAAGAAAAATACCCAGGGTCGTTAATGGGGACACCAAGGTATCTGTAAAACTCGCAGTTCTCAAGTGCTCGCCCATCTATATGGTAATTGTGTGGTGGAATACCACATCAGAACGTTGAACAACAAGAGGCTGAGCTACAAGCACTAACTACAAGCACCCGCTACAAGCACCCACTACAAGCACCAACTACAAGCACTAACTCCAAGCACTAACTACAAGCACCCACTACAAGCCCCCACTACAAGCACCCCCTACAAGCAACCACTATAAGAACCCACTACAAGCACCCTCTATAAGCACCCGCTTCAAGCACATGCTACAAGCACCCACTACAAGCACCCGCTACAAGCACACACTACAAGCTCCAACTACAAGCATCAACTACAATCCTTAACTACAAGCACTAACTACAAGAACTCACTACAAGCACCCACTACAATCACCCACTACAAGCACCCGCTAGAAGCACCCACTACAAGCACCCACTACAAGCACCTGCTAGAAGCACCAACTACAATCACCAACTACAAGTACCTGCTACAAGCACTAACTACAAGCACCCACCACAAGCACCCACTACAAGCACCCACTACAAGAACCCACTACAAGCACCCACTACAAGCACCCACTATAAGCACCCGCTAGAAGCACCAACTACAAGCACCAACTACAAGCACCAACTACAAGCACCAACTACAAGTACCTGCTACAAGCACTAACTACAAGCACCCTCCACAAGCACCCACTACAAGAACCCACTACAAGCACCCACTACAAGAACCCACTACAAGAACCCACTACAAGAACCCACTACAAGCACCCACTACAAACACCCACTACAAGAACCCACTACAAGAACCCACTACAAGCACCCACTACAAGCACCCGCTACAAGCACCCACTACAAGCACCCACTACAAGCACCCACTACAAGAACCCACTACAAGCACCCACTACAAGCACCCACTACAAGAACCCACTACAAGAACCCACTACAAGCACCCACTACAAGCACCCTCCACAAGCACCCACTACAAGAACCCACTACAAGCACCCACTACAAGAACCCACTACAAGAACCCACTACAAGAACCCACTACAAGCACCCACTACAAGCACCCACTACAAGAACCCACTACAAGAACCCACTACAAGCACCCACTACAAGCACCCGCTACAAGCACCCACTACAAGCACCCACTACAAGCACCCACTACAAGAACCCACTACAAGCACCCGCTACAAGCACCCACTACAAGAACCCACTACAAGAACCCACTACAAACACCCGCTACAAGCACCCACTACAAGCACCCGCTACAAACACCCACTACAAGAACCCACTACAAGCACCCGCTACAAGCACCCACTACAAGAACCCACTACAAGCACCCGCTACAAGCACCCACTACAAGCACCCACTACAAGCACCCACTACAAGCACCCACTACAAGCACCCACTACAAGCACCCACTACAAGAACCCACTACAAGCACCCACTACAAGAACCCACTACAAACACCCGCTACAAGCACCCACTACAAGCACCCACTACAAGCACCCACTACAAGAACCCACTACAAGAACCCACTACAAGAACCCACTACAAGCACCCACTACAAGAACCCACTACAAGCACCCACTACAAGCACCCGCTACAAACACCCACTACAAACACCCGCTACAAGCACCCTCCACAAGCACCCACTACAAGAACCCACTACAAGCACCCGCTACAAGCACCCACTACAAGAACCCACTACAAGAACCCACTACAAGAACCCACTACAAGAACCCACTACAAGCACCCACTACAAGCACCCACTACAAGACCCACTACAAGCACCCACTACAAGCACCCGCTACAAACACCCACTACAAACACCCGCTACAAGCACCCTCCACAAGCACCCACTACAAGAACCCACTACAAGCACCCGCTACAAGCACCCACTACAAGCACCCACTACAAGCACCCACTACAAGAACCCACTACAAGCACCCGCTACAAGCACCCACTACAAGCACCCGCTACAAGCACCCGCTACAAGCACCCACTACAAGCACCCACTACAAGCACCCACTACAAGAACCCACTACAAGCACCCACTACAAGAACCCACTACAAGCACCCACTACAAGAACCCACTACAAGCACCCACTACAAGGACCCACTACAAGAACCCACTACAAGCACCCACTACAAGCACCCCTACAAGCACCCACTACAAGCACCCGCTACAAGCCCCGCTACAAGCACCCACTACAAGCACCCACTACAAGCACCCACTACAAGAACCCACTACAAGCACCCACTACAAGAACCCACTACAAGCACCCACTACAAGCACCTATTACAAGAACCCACTACAAGCACCCACTACAAGCACCCACTACAAGAACCCACTACAAGCACCCACTACAAGAACCCACTACAAGCACCCACTACAAGCACCCACTACAAGAACCCACTACAAGCACCCACTACAAGAACCCACTACAAGCACCCACTACAAGAACCCACTACAAGCACCCACTACAAGCACCCACTACAAGAACCCACTACAAGCACCCACTACAAGCACCCACTACAAGAACCCACTACAAGCACCCACTACAAGCACCCATTTCAAGAACCCACTACAAGCACCCACTACAAGCACCCACTACAAGCACCCACTACAAGCACCCACTACAAGCACCCACTACAAGCACCCACTACACGCTGTTCACAACAGGTGGAAAACACGTTGAAGAAACTGACGGAAAGGAGTAAAAATTAATTAATTACAGGTGGTTTGATGATGTGTTGTCTTCTGTAGAGGCGATGCTCCCTCTGTGCTTGTGTATGTTTGCTTGATATTCAACTCTGGCATTCGTCTTCCGTTTTAGCGTTCTACACTGGCAAATGCTGCTTCTCACTTTTCCTCTTAGATCATTCCCTGACCTGATTTTACCCGGGGCCACCATCTCGCTAGTGGCCTCGACGAGGACAAGAAGCTCGTGGCTTGTCGAAGGTCAACCCCCTTCGAAGGTGTGTGTGTGTACTCACCTATATGCACTCACATATTTGTGACTGCAGGATCGGGCATTGACTCTTGGATCCTGCCTTTCGAGCCATCGGTTGTTTACAGCAATGACTCCGGTTCTATTTCCCTATCATACCTAGTTTTATAATTATGAATAGAATTTGCTTCCACAACCTGCTCCCCAAGTGCATTCCATTTTTTCACTGCTCTCACGCTAATAGAAAACTTCCTAACAGCTCTGTGACTCATCTGAGTTTCCAGCTTCCACCCATGTCCCCTTGTTCTGTTGCTATTACGTGTGAACATTTCATCTGTTTCCACTTTGTCAATTCCCCTGAGTATTTTATACGTTCCTATCATATCCCCTCCTCACCCTTCTTTTTTCTCGTGTCGTATGGTTCAGTTCCTTCAGGTGCTCTTCATATCACATCCCTCGTAACTCTGGGACGAGACTCGTCGCAAACTTCTGAACCTTTTTCAGTTTCCTTAAGTGTTTCTTCAGGAGAGGACTCCATGATGGCGTGGCATACTCTAAGACTGGTCTCACGTTGGCAGTGTAAGACGCCCTAAAAGCCTCTTCACATAGGTTTCTGGAATGATGTTCTATTTTTTGCCAGTGTAATTTCTTTTTTTTGCAGGGATATTCCTGCGCGGGCCCTAAGCCTCTGGCTGGCCCACTAAGTGTTGCTTGTTTTTGTTTTTCTTGGGCGGAGTATGAGTATTTATGACTCGTATGGTCGCTTCAATAAGATTTTGCCATATGTGTTTAACAACTTCTACTCTTTTGAATTAAAGTTGAAATCTTAATGGGTTTGTAACTGTGCACTGTGTCAGATATTGTTCCAGTGGTCTGTCGGGCATTTCTCCACAGTGCAGACATTTGCCAGTGTAGAGTACGCTGCTGTCGTTATCCTGTTTATATGTGCCTCAGGAGTTAGCTTAGGTGTTACGTACACTCCCAGGTCTCTTTCACGAATCGTCACAGGTAGGCAGTTTCCCTTTATTGTGTACTGTTCTTTGGTCTCCTGTCACCTAATCCCATTTCCATAACCTTATATTTGTTCGTGTTGAACTCCAGTAGCCATTTCTCTGCAACATGTTCAGGTCCTTTTGGAGGGTCCTACAATCCTCATCTGACACAACTCTTCTCATTAATTTTGCGCCATCCGCAAACATCGACATGTAAGATTTTACTCCTGTAAACATGTCATTTTCGTAAATTAGAAATAGAATTGGTCCCAGCACTGATTCTTGAGGTATTTCACTCGTTACTGTTCACCAGTCCGACTTTCTCGCCCCTTACCATTACTCTCTGGCTCTTTTTTGTTAGGTTGTTCCATACCCATGCTAGGGCCTTTCCGCTTACTCCTGCCTGCCTCTCAAGTTTGATCAGCAGTCTCATGTGCGGTGTTGTATCAAAGGCCTCGTGACAGTCTAGAAATATGCAGTCTGTCCAACCTTCTCTGTCCTGCCTTATCCTTGTTATTTTATAATAAAGTTCCAAAAGATTTGTTAGGCATGATTTCCCTTTCTAGAACCCAGGTTGATGCTTGTTTACAAACCTAATTCTCTCCAGGTGTACAACAAGTCTTAGCCTAATTATTCTTTCTAGTATTTTGCAGGGGAAGCTAGTCATTGATACTGGTCTCTAGTTAAGTGCCTCCTCCCTATCTCCTTTCATGAAAATTGGTACGATATTTGCCTTCTTCCAGCAACTGTGCAATTCTCCCGAAATAAGCGACTCATTAGAGATCATTGCCAGAGGCACGCTGATGGGCCTTCACTACCTCTTTTAGTATCCACAGTGATACTTTATCTGGTTCAACCGCTTTAGTTGCATCCAGTGTTGTCAACTGTTTCATAAACTTCTCTGCTGTCACCTCTATATCTGATCGTTTTTCATCTTGGGAAATCTCTTCTAACAATGGGAGCTGCTCAGGCTCGGTTGTGAACACTCCATGGAAACTGGCATTCAGTACCTCGCAAATTTCCTTGTCACTGTCAGTATATGCCCCCTCTGTTTTCCTTAGTCTTGTCACTGGTCGTTCACCGAAATATTTCTTCTTATATAGCTATGCGGGAGGGAGCCGGTCGGCCGAGCGGACAGCATGCTGGACTTGTGATCCTGTGGTCCTGGGTTCAATCCCAGGCGCCGGCGAGAAACAATGGGCAGAGTTTCTTTCACCCTATGCCCCTGTTACCTAGCAGTAAAATAGGTACCTGGCTGTTAGTCAGCTGTCATGGGCTACTTCCTGGGGGTGGAGGCCTGGTCGAGGACCGGGCCGCGGGTACACTAAAAGCCCCGAAATCATCTCAAGATAACCTCAAGAAGGGCAGTAATTTGGGTTACTTTTTTCGTTTTGATTGCAATATCATTCTCAAAATTTCTTTCCGATACTCTCCTTATGTTAATGTAATCGTTCCTAGCTCTGTTACATCTAATCTTGTTGTCCTCTGTCCTTTGTTTTCTGTACTTCCTCCACTCCTTCCTGCTTCTCACCTTTGCTTCCTGACACTGCCTTTTAAACCATAGGTTATAATAATCCCTCCTACCTTTTACCTTTACTGTTGGCATAAATCTCTCTTCGGCCTCCTTGCATTTCCATATGACTAGGTTCATCATATCTTGCACTGTTTTTCCTCTAATTTCTTCCTCCCACTGCATTTCCCCTAGATAGTCCCTTATCCTACTGTAGTCCCCTTTCCTGTAATCAACTCTCCGTTCCCAGACCTCTTGTCCTTTGGTCACAATGTTAAGTTCCATTATATAGTCAAAGACTAGGACACAATGGTCACTGGCTCCTAGTGGTATTTCAGGTTCCAAATTCTCGATATCTTCTACATTCTTGGTGAAAATCAGGTCTAATAGGCTCGGTGCATCACCTCCTCTTTCCCTTGTGTCTTCCTTCACATGTTGTGCTAGGAAATTTCTGTCTATAATGTCTTCTAACTTTGCTCCCCATGTTTCCTTCCTGCCATCTTCTTGAGGTTATCTTGAGAGGATTTCGGGGCTTACCTGGTTGATACCTGGTTGATGGGGTTCTGGGAGTTCTTCTACTCCCCAAGCCGGCCCGAGGCCAGGCTTGACTTGTGAGAGTTTGGTCCACTAGGCTGTTGCTTGGAGCGGCCCGCAGGCCCACATACCCACCACAGCCCGGCTGGTCCGGAACTCCTTGGAGGAATAAATCTAGTTTCCTCTTGAAGATGTCCACGGTTGTTCCGGCAATATTTCTTATGCTTGCTGGGAGGACGTTGAACAACCGCGGACCTCTGATGTTTATACAGTGTTTTCTGATTGTGCCTATGGCACCCCTGCTCTTCACTGGTTCTATTCTGCATTTTCTTCCATATCGTTCACTCCAGTACGTTGTTATTTTACTGTGTAGATTTGGGACCTGGCCCTCCAGTATCTTCCAGGTGAATATTATTTGATATCTCTCTCGTCTTCTTTCTAGTGAGTACATTTGGAGAGCTTTGAGACGATCCCAAAAATTTAGGTGCTTTATCGCGTCTATACGTGCTGTATATGTTCTCTGTATTCCCTCAATTTCAGCAATCTCTCCTGCTCTGAAGGGGGAAGTGAGTACTGAACAGTACTCAAGACGGGACAGCACAAGTGACTTGAAGAGTACAAGCATTGTGATGGGATCCCTGGATTTGAAAGTTCTCGTAATCCATCCTATCATTTTTCTGGCTGTCGCAATATTTGCTTGGTTATGCTCCCTAAACGTTAGGTCGTCAGACATCATTATTCCCAAATCCTTTACATGCTGTTTTCCTACTATGGGCACATTTGATTGTGTTTTGTACCCTGTATTATGTTTAAGGTCCTCATTTTTACCGTACCTGAGTACCTGGAATTTGTCACTGTTAAACATCATATTATTTTCTGATGCCCAGTCGAAAACTTTATTACTATCAGCTTGAAGTTTTTCAATGTCTTCAGCCGAGGTAATTTTCATACTGATTTTTGTGTCGTCTGCAAAGGATGATACGAAGCTGTGACTTGTATTTTTGTCTATATCTGATATGAGAATAAGGAAAAGCAGCGATGCAAGGACTGTACCCTGAGGTACAGAGCTTTTAACTCCACTTGGACTAGATTTTATATGGTTGACCGTTACTCGCTGAGTCCTGTTTGACAGAAAACTGAGTATCCAGCGTCCTACTTTACCGGTTATTCCCATTGACTTCATTTTGTGTGCTATCACGCCATGGTCACATTTATCGAAAGCCTTTGCGAAGTCCGTGTATATCACATCAGCATTCTGTTTTTCTTCTAATGCCTCAGTGACTTTATCTTAGTGCTCAAGTAACTGTGAGAGGCACGATCTTCCCGCTCGAAATCCATGTTGGCCTGGGTTGTGAAGGTCATTGGTCTCCATGAAATTGGTGACCTGACTCCTAATCACTCTCTCAAATACTTTTATTATGTGCGATGTTAGTGCAACTGGTCTATAATTCTTTGCCAATGCTTTGCTCCCTCCCTTGTGTAGAGGGGCTATGTCTGCTACTTTAAGTGCATCTGGTATCTCCCCCGTGTCCAAGCTCTTCCTCCACACTATACTGAGTGCCTGTGCTACCGGCACTTTGCATTTCTTTATAAATATTGAATTCCATGAGTCTGGACCTGGGGCCGAGTGCATGGGGCATGTTTTCAATTTCTCTTTCAAAATTTAGTGCGCTCGTGTTGATATCAGTTATATTTACAGGGGTTTGGATATCCCGCATAAAGAAATTGTCTGGATCTTCTACTTTCATGTTGTTTATTGGAGTGCTAAACATGTCCTCATACTGTTTTTTTAGGATTTCACTTAGGCTTAGAGATTTCACTTAGGCTTAGAGTTTTTAGGATTTCGGCTTAGAGTCCCTGCGGCCCGGTCCTCGACCAGTTCTCCTTTTTGTTACACACATCCCCCAGGAATCAGCCCACAGCAGCTGTCTAACTCCCAGGTCCCTATTTACTGCTAGGTAACAGAGGCATCAGGGTGAAAGAAACCTTTTGACCATTGGTCTCCGCCACCGCCGGGGATCGAACCCGGAACCTCAGGACTACAAATCCGAAGCGCTGTCCACCCAGCTGTCATGCGCCCTTCTGCCATGGGAATTCCTTGTTTCCTGATTGATCCCTCTGTGATTTAGGTCCCCCCCATGACCAGCAGTTTCGCTCTCATTCTATGAGCTATTGGTGCTGCTCTCTGCAGTTCATCTATACATGCCTTGTTGTTGTCATCAAGCACCTGCCTGGGCCTTCTACTGTTTGGTGGTGGATTGTAGGCTATCACGATCACAATATTTTTCCCATCTGCTGTCAGAGATCCATGTATGGAGCTTGTGCTTTCATTGGTACCTCAATTTTCCAGGTCTTCAAACTTCCATTTCCACTTTATTAGGAGTGCCACTCCCCCTCCCTGTCTCTGTGTCCTTTTGCTCTTATCACTTGCTACCCCTCTGGAAAGATAACATCCGAGATCATGCAATTTATTTTAGTTTCCAGTATTGCAACTATGTGTGGATCTGCCTCTCTAACTCTTTCCTTTATCTCTTCTGCTTTATTGGATACCCATCAGAATTGGTGTACCAAACCTTGAGAATCTTCTTGGAAACTCCAGCACCAGAGTTAATTCTTTCTCTCGGGGTCTGGGGGGAGAATGGGGCTGGGGGGATGCCTGGAAAGTCAATTGGGTCTGGGCATCTAGAGGGATAGTAAGGACATAATGGGTCTGAAAATTAGGGAGGGTCTGAATGACATAGGGTGGTTGAAAAGCAGAGTGAGGCTGATATTCATATAGAGGTTGAGAGGTTGGGGAGGAGAAGGATATTGGGGGTGGAGGGCTGAAGGACGAATAGAGCATGGGTGTTGAGAGTGGAAGAGAGACTGTATAAGTCAGGGGGAATCAGGGATAGGTGTGGGGTTTGGGGGTAGAAAAGGGGGAGGTGGGGAGATGGGAAAAAGCTGTAGGGAGGGGGTGTGTACAAGGTGAGGGGGTCATATGGGAGATGGGATGCAGAGGAGGGTGAGGGTTGGGTTGGGTTTGGGGATGAGGGGAAGAGGGGCATTGGAGCTGGGATGGAGCAGATGAAACTGAAGGCAATGGGGTAGAGGGGGCAGGAGATTTGCAGGGGTAGGTAGGGAGGATGGGTGGGAAAGTGGGTTTGGGGAGGGTATGGCTTGGCCAGAGAGGATCATTGAAGGGTGCGATGTAGCAGGTTGAGTTGAGTGCAAGTGTGGAAGGAGCAGAGAAGTTGTTGAGGGTTGGAGCAGGAGGAGGGATGGGAGGGCAGAGTTGGGGAGGGTGTGACTTGGGAAAGAGTGGTGGGGCTACTTGGGAGGCTAAGATTTCGGTGACGTGCGGCCATTTCGCCTTGTGCGCTATTTGTTCACCTTTCATCATATACCTCTCAATAAACACATTGTAATGGGCTTTGTTGCCACTGAGTAAATGTTTGTTTTTCATTATGTAATCCACTGCCTCTTCATTAAAGAACTGTACCAGAACAGGCCGAGTCTTGTTTCAATTGTAAGGTCCAATTCGGCGGCTGAGTTCCACCTCGTTTCTTGCCATCTCGGCCCTAATACATCTCAAAATCTCATGTAATTCAAATTTTTCCATTTCTATCCTTTCATGTCTTAATGTTGCACTAGATTCGAATAATCCTTGGAGGATAATTGACCGCTTCTCAGTGATTCACTCTAAAGCTGGTAGCCCCTCCCCTGGATACCCTCCCGTCCTTCCCACAGTCACTAATCCATCCCCCACTAATCCACTGTCCCTAGCCATGCTGTTTGCTCTGCCTAATTAATTTGCAAACCAAGCACATTCACTCTCTCATGCTTCCCTACTCTTCCTAATTTCACCCTGAATATAGTTCCCCATCTCTTGTTTCTGTCTCTCAACCTCTTCCTGTATCTGTTGAAAGATCTCACTCCTAATGCCTTGGATTAGATCCTCTATCCAAATGTCCATTTTCTCAACAAACTTCCCTACTAGCTTATCTACACATCCATCTTCCTCCTTTTCTCTACTGGTGCTTGACCTAGAGGCCCTTCCTTGATTTCGTCATTGCAATAAACAACCTTAGGCAACAGGCACTTCAAATACCATGCACGATCTGCTTCACAAACGGCGAGCAAATACCCAGGCGTCTCTCTCCACATGGTGCACCAGATAACGTTGCGGCCGGTGTGAGGTCACGGTCGGTTTCAGATTGAGGCTGATAAGGTCATGACCACCACAAGGTCTGCTCCACTATTTCACAATGCTACAATGTGTTCAGCACTTATTATCAATGCCGCTTTTTCAACTTTCTTTCTTTACTTCTTTGTGGTGTGAGTCAGTTTACTAGTTATTCATTCACTCATACACATATACACACACATATGTGTGAGAGTGTATGTGTGTGTACTCACCTAGTTGTACTCACCTAGTTGTGCTTGCGGGGTTGAGCTCTGGCTCTTTGGTCCCGCCTCTCAACCGTCAATCAACAGGTGTACAGTTTCCTGAGCCTATTGGGCTCTATCATATCTACACTTGAAACTGTGTATGGAGTCAGCCTCCACCACATCGCTTCCTAATGCATTCCATTTGTCAACCACTCTGACACTAAAAAGTTCTTTCTAATATCTCTGTGGCTCATTTGGGCACTCAGTTTCCACCTGTGTCCCCTAGTGCGTGTGCCCCTTGTGTTAAACAGCCTGTCTTTATCAACCCTGTCGATTCCCCTGAGAATCTTGAATGTGGTGATCATGTCCCCCCTAACTCTTCTGTCTTCCAACGAAGTGAGGTTTAATTCCTGCAGTCTCTCCTCGTAGCTCATACCTCTCAGCTCGGGTACTAGTCTGGTGGCAAACCTTTGAACCTTTTCCAGTTTAGTCTTATGCTTGACTAGATATGGACTCCATGCTGGAGCCGCATACTCCAGGATTGGTCTGACATATGTGGTATATAATGTTCTGAAAGATTCCTTACACAAGTTTCTAAAGGCCGTTCTTATGTTAGCCAACCTGGCATATGCTGCTGATGTTATCCTCTTGATATGAGCTTCAGGGGACAGGTCTGGCGTGATATCAACCCCCAGGTCTTTCTCTCTCTCTGACTCTTGAAGTAANATTGATATAGGAGTGATAAGACTAGTGCAGCTGTATAGTATGAAGGGAACACAAATTCTTCAATCAGAAAATAAGTAAGACCTGAGAGCGGACATAATTCCTAATCTGTTATCAGATGCCCATATTATTAGAATAATAAAAAAACTGCATTTGGCATACTGGCCAACACCCGTGTATCCTTCAGAAACTTAGATAAAAGAGCTTTACGGGTCCTATATACAGCGAAGGTGACACCCACTCTTGAATACGCATCCCCAGCATGGAACCTTTACCAGAAAAAGGAAACATTGGAGTGTTTCTTACCTCACTGGAGGAAAGTCTGGACTGGACCTTACTGTACTAGAGGAAAGTCTTGACTGGACCTTACCGTACTGGAGGAAAGTCCGGACTGGACCTTACTGCACTGGAGGAAAAGAGAGATAGGGAGGACATGAAAACAACATATAAGATTCTAAAGGAACTTGAGAAAGAAGATATAACAACGTTGTTCAAAGCTAGGAACAGCTTTGAACAATGCCGTCCATGCTCATTTGTGTTGAACAGCAGAACGAGGGGTCATAGAAGGAAACTAGATACGAAAATCAGTCAAAGAGACATCAGAAAGAACTTTTCCAGTGTTAGAGCTGTCAATTAATGGAATAGGTTTGAAGCAAAAGTCGTTGAAGTTAATTCGATTTAAAATTGTATATGTGTATATGACTACAGGGTACGAAATGAGTCATTGCATTAATCAAAGAACGTTCAGAAGGCATGGCTATGAGCCTAGCTCGACTCCTACAAGCACATCTAGGTGAGCACACAGTACAAAATGGTGGTTCAGATTATACATTAATTTCCGGCAACATTGGTCACAGAATTTAGAGGATTGTGTTATTGGAATAGATTGACAGAATATATCAAGACAGTAGATGAAGGAGAAAGGAGAAATATAGGGGGGACATGATCAGGATATATATAACGCTCAGGGGTAACAATTATGTAGATAGGTACATAAGGATTAGGTTGTGCAATAGTATAACTAGAGGATATGCATATACACATAATTAAGGGAAACTAAGATGCCTGATAATCCCATACGAAGCAGTTCCTGTTTATAGTAATCCAAATTCATTTATATATATGTCTAACCTACGTTTGAAACAATGGAGGACAAACAATGGGAGGAGGGAGGGAGTTATCAGGGGAAAGCGCCAGGCCATTACGACTATGGGAGGAGACCATCCTTAGAATAAGGACAAAAACAAGTACAATGTATTGCATGGAAAATACAGGTCACTACCAACATCTTCAGTTTTAAACGCAGGTATGATAACACATAAAGAGGCGGGAAGTCATTCCATTATACGACCAACAGTTGGAGTGCCAGGACCTGGAGCTCGTACCTACAAATTCTTAGGTAAGAACTATTAGAAAAGTAAACTCACACACTGAGCATCATGGAGAATATCGGAAATTTTGACCTCAAAAATTATACCTGATTCGACAAAAAAAATCCGTCCTCACCTACTCCAAGATCTTGTCTTAACAAGGAAGCAGGAGGGAGGAGGAGCAAGAGAACATGGAGGAAAGGGGAATAATCATCACAAGATAGAAAGAAAGAGAAAGAAATAAGAAAAGAATAAAAAAAGTGGGAGGAGACATGAAAGAAGAGATAGGGACTTGTAGGAGGCGGGGGAGTGAGGGAGGGTGGTAAGAGTAGTAAGGCTCGAGGGAAGAGGAAACACAGCCGTGATTGGAGGTAGTCAAGCCTCACCAGCCTACAGTGTCTTTTATTAAAATCTCTGGAGAGTGTTTTGTGACTTCCTGATGCTCACACATCTGAGTCCGGGTCACATATCTTTACGACAAAGTTATTTACACACACTGTATAAAATATAAGATGATACATATATATATATATATATATATATATATATATATATATATATATATATTATATATATATATATATATATATTATCTATATATATATATATATATATATATATATATATATATATATATATATATATATATATTATATATATATATATATATATATATATATCATCTATATTTTTTTAAAACCTAGAAGGGGTACCACCTCTGGTGCAAGTGTAGGGACCCATAGCCTCGGAGAAGAAAATAAAGAGTACTCAGAGAAGACCTTGTGGATCCTCACTGAACACTTTGATATTTTCTTCTCCTACCACCCCTATTCTTTTGGTATGTGTGTATATTTATCTAACTTTATTTGAAAATGTCATTACACAAAAAAGTTACAGTATTGATTACATGCAGGGTACAAGCCTGCTTGTCACAAGTTGAAAAGCTCCTCCAGCTCCTTAGATGGCGGGCAGGAACCATGGATGCAGTGAGCATTTCCTCTCTGGATTGCCACACTGAGGCGCTGAAAAAGAAAGCTGGCAGCTCTAGGGTCTCTAGTTGTTTCGATTAGCTTAGACCCCAACTCCTTCAAAAAGCTAGCAGCACTTTTACCCCAGGCATCTATCATCTATATATATATATATATATATATATATATATATGTAGCAGTCTTTCCTGTAGACATATATTATTAATTATGACCGAAAAAGTAAGAATAATAATCCTAACACGAATTTTCTCAATATTTCTTGTTTCTTTTCACTGTTGATGGTAATTGAAAAATCAATTCTCCAAAATTCATTTTTATTTCAAGTCTGACGCGACACTTGAACGCGTTTCGTAATAACTTATTACATTTTTAAAGACTTTAGTTTACACACACACACAACTATAAGCTGCAAACACTAAACAGAGTTCTACTATGCTATAATTCAAACGGTTTTTCATTTTATATACCTGTATTTGGGTGAGGTGATATGTTACAACAGTTTTGGATGAGATGAAAACAAACTTTCAACACAAGATAGAACACGAAATATATGGTAATATTGGGTAAATTTAAAGGGAAGAATGGAAGTAAATGTAAAGGGCCTATTGGCCCATATTTCTTGATGCTTCTATATTGGTGCGGAGTCTTGAAGTGGGTAGAATATAGTTGTGCATTAATTGGCTGTTGATTGCTTGTGTTGACTTCTTAATGTGTAGTGCCTCGCAGATATCAAGCCGCCTGCTATCCCTGTATCTATCGATGATTTCTGTGTTTTTTGTTAAGACTTCTCTGGTGATGGTCTGGTTGTGGGAAGAGATTATATGTTCCTTAATGGAGCCCTGTTGCTTATGCATCGTTAATCGCCTGGAAAGAGATGTTGTTGTCTTGCCTATATACTGAGTTNCCGAACAGCACGTACAGCGAGTGGGGAGGAAAGACCTCACTCCGCGTAACCACAATCCCCGCCTAGAGGGGGATAAAACCCCCATGGGGTCCTACGGGGCAAAGCCCCTCCTGCCCCAAGGCCCCAAGGCAGCCCTGGGAGCCTACACGACAGGCCCCGGGGCCGAGCCGTCCCCCCAAAGCCCCGGCCATACCAGAAAACCGGGGCAGCCGCGAAAACATTAAGGAAGGGAGTCCACTGGCAGACTCTTACAACACGGCTGGAGGACAGGCTCAAATGCCCCCGTCACTACCCCGAAGGGGAATTCCCCGAGACTGCCCGAATCTCAACACCGTCAAACCCCGCCCCAAACCTACAGACGGTAAGGAAACGGATGCAGGCAGGAAGGGGGATCCAGTGCAAGGGGGCGTGGTGATGGTGCTTCGGACAAGGGAACCGAAGCAACCATCACCCCCAAGTCCCAACACGAACCAAAATAGGGCAGCCCCGGGCTCCCGGGGAGTAAACCACGAGAGCGTTGCCACCCACCAAGGCTCTAAGTGCAATGCCCCTGCTGCCCACACCCTCTTAGTCAGCACAACTGGGTAACCGAGCCACAACGAGCAACCAAACTCGCAGGACTCTGGTCGAAGGTCTCACACGACCCCACAGGCAGCAGACGGGGGCAAAACAGAGTCACCCAGAGACAAAGGGTGAGAGCAACCCTCAAACTCGCTGGAAGCGAGGGGAACTCTGGGGTCACATCCATCGGACCTGCGCGCCCCAGGGGTTTCCCAGGGTCCTGAGCGTTTACTATAAGAGGACTCGCGCTCAGGTCATCCCAGGCAGGGTACCGGCACCCAAAGCTACAAACAACTTTCTAGAGCTGAACCCCAGGGACGTGTACAGTCACGGGGACCTAGCAGGGGGAACCACCAGAAAATACTCAGAACACAAGGACACAAGGGGCAAGAACGAAGGCAGACCCCCCCACCAGGTAGATAAACAAAAAGAAAAAGAAAAACCCCGCAAGAAGACAGCGTACCCAAGTGAACAGAGCCGGCCGCCATGATTGGTAAGACAAGCTGCACAGTATCCTGCGCCCCACCAGTGCAAAACTGCTGCTTACTCTAAGGCGAACAAGGGAGACAGAACACCCGAGCACACAAGAGCGGCCGAAACCAAGCAGTAAACGGCCTAGCAGGGGCAGGACCCAAGGAACTTGTGGAAGGTGGCCCCAAGCCCCAAGGGCAGTACTTACAGGGCACCTAGGGAAGGGAACCCTAGGCGCATGCAGCCCGAGTACTGGAGAATCACTCCCGGCTCACGCACCACCTAGAAAACAGACACCACACTCAAGGTACAGTGCTGAAACAACCACTTGAGCCGGAGCATATAACCGGTGCCTATAGCATCAGCCGAAGAACTGATGGGTGGATAGCCGGCGTGGGAGGTCTGGGGCTCCCCCTTCCCCCTTCCAGGGAGGGGGGAGCTGCGCAGACAGCGGCGCAGTGACGTGTGACGTCATACTAGTTTGCTTGTTTTCTGTTGGAGTTCTGTCCACTAGTTCGGCTTTAGGTAGCAATTTTCACCGGGATATGGGTGTTTTTTTTGGAATGCTTACCTTTCTGGATGCTTGACCCGGTCGATGTCAGACATAGAATGCTTCCAACCACACGGGGGTTTCTATAGGCCATTGCTCCCCTTGCCTCTCTGAGGGGGCCAATGCCTTTTCTTACTTATTTCAAGTCTTGACATTGTACATTATTATAATCTTTTTATTTAGGAAACATAATGCCTTTTCTTACTTATTTCAAGTCTTGATATTGTACATTATTATAATCTTTTTATTAGGAAACATAATGCCTTTTCTTACTTATTCAAGTCTTGACATTGTACATTATTATAATTTTTTTATTTAGGATACATAATGCCTTTTCTTACTTATTTCAAGTCTTGACATTGTACATTATTATAATCTTTTTATTTAGGGTACATAATGCCTTTTCTTACTTATTTCAAGTCTTGACATTGTACATTACTTTAACCTTTTTATTTTGGATACAGGTTCCAAGGTTTGTCACAGCCGGGGAGAAGGGTTGTGGAGATAAGCTCCCACAGCCTGTAAAGTGCCCCTGATGGCGTGCGTCTCAAATAGCCTCTGACAACCAAGTCCAGCTCCTGGCCTGCACGTGTGGCTTAGCCTCTAGGCCTGGCGGAACTGCTTCTACTAACAGGAGAAGGGGCGAAGGCGGGTCTCTGGCGCCTTAAAACCAGTTGCTTCGGGCAGATGGGACTCGTTAGCCTGGAAAGGCAGCACATCTAGGGGAAGGAAAACCCCGAATTCAAACCTCTGCTGTCTTGTGGCTAAACCCACTCATGGGAAAGACTTCGGGAGTCAACCCTGAGGAAAAATCCGGAGATGGAGTCTCTAAGGCAGTTTGCAGCTGTTTACAGCTACATTCTGGCAACTCCTGCGACGACACTGGTGCCAAGCATATCGGCGCCTGCCCTTCCCTTGGATCACATCAGTGGCGTGGAGAGGGTGGATCTGTTGCATGGGCAACAGCTGATCCTTCATAATTACTGCCCAGGCCTATGCCCTGGAGAGGACACTCCAGTATCGCCTTGGCGATGGCTCAACACGGGAAGTGACAGTTACCGGTGATAAGTCTACCACTCAATTGGCGTAGAGTAAGGCGCCAGGGGTTGCTTCCGTCGGTGGGAGAAATCATCCGATTTCATAGGACAGCTACAGCCCGCCTAAAGCTGGGCAGCCCCCAGCCAATAAGTTGCTGTCCCACCCCGTTCCGCCTGTTCCACTGGGTGCGTGGGCTTAGGCCACAATCCAATAAGCGGATCGTCAACTCATGCACCAGGCAAAAGAAAACAAACACAGAGCCACCCAGCTCTCAAACTGGGCACATGGAATGTAAGGCCCATGACACCGGGTCTCTCGGAAGATCTACTGGAAGTGAACGACGCCCGCAAGACAGCTGTGATCAACAATGAACTGTGCAGACTCCAGATGGACATAGTCGCCCTGCAGGAGACACGTCTGCCCGCAACTGGCAGCATACGGGAGAAGGACTTTACCTTCTACTGGCAGGGCAAACCACCAGAAGAGGTAAGGGAGCATGGCGTTGGCTTTGCCATCAGGAACAGGTTGTTAGGGTCCATAGTACCGCCTATGGAGGGGTCTGTAAGGATCATCAAACTTCAGCTTCATACAGCAGTAGGAACGGTCAGCCTCATCAATGCCTATGCACCAACACTGACCTCCTCTACCGAAGCGAAGGACAAGTTCTATGATGACCTCGGCCCAGCTCTCAGAGACATACCTCACCAAGAGCCAGTCTTCCTCCTGGGAGACTTTAATGCAAGAGTTGGTTCTGACCACAGCTCTTGGCCTTCCTGCCTAGGCCAGTTTGGATTTGGGAAGATGAATGAGAGTGGGCGGCGCCTCCTGGAGTTCTGCTGCCGTCACGATCCCTGCATCACCTATTCCTTCTTCGACACCAACCCCCAGCATAAGGTTTCCTGGAAACATCCCAGGTCTAAGCATTGGCACCAACTCGACCTGGTGCTTACGGGGCGTAACAATCTGAGAAATGTCAAACTGACCCGCAGCTTCCAGAGCGCAGATTGCGACACCGACCACTCTCTTGTCGTTTGCAGAGTAAAGTTCCAGCCCCGGAAAATCCACAGAGCAAAGAAGGAGGGAAGACCGCGCATTAACGTAAACAAGACCCGTGACCTTCACAAGGTGGAGGAATTCACTGCGGCGCTGGTAAATGCCCTTCCTGTACCACCCTGCGATAGCGCAAGTGAGAGGTGGTTACATCTCAGGGGCACTATTTTCAACACTGCCATGTCCACCTTTGGTAAGAGGCAGAACAAGTCAGCAGACTGGTTCGAGGCCAGTGCAGAGGAACTGTTACCTCTCTTAGAGGAAAAGAGACGAGCTCTCTCATCCTACAAGAACCTGCCCTCAAGAAGGAACCTACAGGCCATCCGTATTGCCCGCAGTAAAGTTCAACAAACTGCGAGGCGTTGTGCTAACGATTACTGGCTTCGACTCTGTTCCAGTATCCAGACTGCAGCCACTGTCGGCAACATAAGAGGCATGTACGAAGGAATCAAACAGGCAACAGGCCCTACACAAAACCGAAAACTTTGTATTCATCCAAATATTCATCTATCCATCCATCTATCCATCCATCTATCGATCTATCTATCCATCTAGCTTTCTATCCATCTTTCTTTATATCCAGCCGATTATTTATCAATCTACACATCGATCTATCTATCTATCTATCGATCTATCTATATCTATCTATCTATCTATCTATCTATCTATCTATCTATCTATCTATCTATCTATCTATCTATCTATCTATCTATCTATCTATCTCTATCTATCTATCTATTATGTTTCGTGAGGTATTCCCAAAGAATCAAACGAACACCTGAAAAGATGAACACCAGATCTGAGGATAAAGCGTAAAGTATCTGAAGGTTTACATAGTTTACAATACTATAAATATTGGTGAACATAAACTGAAAATAATTTTTTTGAATTTAAGTATGCTTAAGAATATTACGATGTTCTTTCTAATATGAAAAGAAACAGGAGCTAAATGCAGGAATGAAATGATTGGTTCAATTTGTTTTAAATAATTTGTGACGCTAACTTTTTCCCTAAAAATATTGTCCGCTCATTGCAATATTCCATATCATTCTTCTCGGTCAACTGGTCATGCCTGGTCTATCCTGAAATAAATGGTATGTCATACACCTTTCTCGATATATTTTGAGCTGGAAAACATTGTATGTGTGACGTTCCGGGAATAATGAGAGTGCGGATAGTATGTGAGAGGTAAGGGATATGCTGAGAGTGGGGAAAAACAGTTTGTGTAATATTCAAGATATACTGAGAGCGGTAACGCTATTTCTGACGTCCTGGATCTAATGAGAACGAGGAAACGCTGTATCTAAGACGTTTATGACATAATGACAGCAGGCAATGTTATATGTGAAACACCAGACGTGATGAGAGACACGGGCGAGTCTCAGAAATGAGACTGACCTAGTGAACGTAGAGCCAATAAGCCTCATATGAGGGGAGTATCTGTTGGCATGAGAGCCAGGATGCCTCATGTATGAGACGGAGCTGGTGCCATGAGAGACTGGAAGCCTCCCTCACATGGGTGGGGTGAGGACGCTCCTAGTTATATTCCAGGCATTATAGCACATGGGAGCCGCGACAATGTCAAGGAGGCGTTTTTCAGATGCCTCTCTCATTTCAATGAGGATGGACGTGGGGTGCAGCGCAGCCCTGCGAGGCGCACGCTATCTACTCTCTTCCCTCATTTGTTGCGTGCGCTTCTATACTCACCTAGAGGGTTTGAGATGGGTTGAGTTTCAACTCTCTTATCCTGTTTTTTCAACCTTCAAATTATCTGGTGCATGTGTACACGAGCGCTTTTTGTTGTCATCTTACATGGTATTTACGAAATCCAACTTGCTCCTTTGAACCTGTATGTCCTCTGCCTCTGAAGATGTTGAGAACCTCAATGAAATGTGTCATTTAGACACCTTGTAATTTTCCTAAATTAATTTATTTTAATGGAAAAGTTGGAATAAATACAAAATTACATTTTGTTAATATACCTGACACATAGGGCAAATGGAAGATTTCTACTGCTTCTCAGATGTGGGATGTGTGCCTAGACAAACGTTTTCGCGCTGAAGCATCCTGACCACTTTAAAATAACGTGGCTTTTGGCCGTTTACCCGTGTGGCTGAAAGTGGACGTAATTTGAAAATGAAAAAAAAAAGGAAAATAAATTTGGGATTTTTTTCAACAACAGTAAGTTTGGGGTCCTCTGATAGGTTAGGTGGGCAGGAAATTCTCATAAACTTTCAATTTTTTATGAAAAATGTTAATTGAAAGTTTCCTCTCCTAACCTGTCCGATTATGGCGGACGACTCAAACAGAAAACGGGACCGTACGTCACTTTTGTGAGTCGATTTCATTTCAAATTACGTCCACTTTTGGCCATAGCGTGCACACGAGCGAAAAGCGACGTTATTTTTAAGAGGACGGATTGACGAGCAATGTTATGGCATTAGAACAGAAAAGCGGTCGTTCTTATTTCTTTGTCATTCATTCAAGAACTTAAGTTCATTTGTAACCCCTTGAACCTACTGCTTATAGTAACGAAGCTTTAACTCTGCACAAAACCTCGGCATTTGCTAGTCTTGTGAGTTTTCTTCACTGCAGCTTCACTGCCCCCTTTGGTTCTGCTGTTCTGGTGATTGGTGGTAACCAAAGTAGTCGCACTTCTTGGTAACCATCGTTACAGGGACGTGATGTTGACCCCATGTGGATGCTTAGTGCTGTCATTGAGTCTGTACGGTTGTGGTTCTCGTTATGCTGGACAGCTGGCCATGGCGACCTTCCTCTTGATAATGATTAATTGTTCGTGTCTTGCAAGCTTTCTTCCTGACCTGCGGCAGATACGACGGCATAGGCCATATTGTCTGCCACTTTACACACACATACACACATACACACACACACATGTTAATGCTGTCATTGCGGACGATGCCAAAATTATGAGAAGGATTAAAACAAAAGAGGACTGTTTGAGGCTTCAAGAAGACCTAGACAAGCTGAAGGAATGGCCGAACAAATGGTTGTTAGAGTTGAACCCAACCAAATGGAATGTAATGAAGATAGGTGTAGGCAGCGGGAGGCCAGATACAAGGTATCATCTGGGAGAGGAAATTCTTCAGGAATCAGAGAAAGAAAAAGACTTGGGGGTTGATATCACGCCAGACCTGTCTCCGGCAGCACATATCAAGAGGATAACATCAGCGGCATATGCCAGGTTGGCCAACATACGAACGGCATTCAGAAACTTGTGTAAAGAATCGTTCAGAACTTTGTATACCACATATGTCAGGCCAATCCTGGAGTATGCAGCCCCAGCATGGAGTCCATATCTAGTCAAGGATAAGACTAAACTGGAAAAGGTTCAAAGGTTTGCCACCAGACTAGTGCCCGAGCTGAGAGGTATGAGCTACGAGGAGAGACTACGGGAATTAAACCTCATTTCGCTGGAGGACAGAAAAGTTAGGGGGGACATGATCACCACATTTAAGATTCTGAAGGGAATTGATAGGGTAGATAAAGACAGGCTATTTAACACAAGGGGCACACGCACAAGGGGTCACAGGTGGAAACTGAGTGCCCAAATGAGCCACAAAGATATTAGAAAGAACTTTTTTAGTGTCAGATTGGTTGCCAAATGGAATGCATTAGGAAGTGATGTGGTGGAGGCTGACTCCAAACACAGCTTCAAGTGTAGATATGATAGAGCCCAATAGGTTCAGGAATCTGTACACCAGTTGATTGACAGTTGAGAGGCGGGACCAAAGAGCCAAAGCTCAACCCCCGCAAGCACAATTAGGTGAGTACAATTAGGTGAGTACACACACACAGGGGATCTGATGGCTGAGTGGACAGCGCTCTGGACTCATAATCCTAAGATCCAACTTCAATCCCCAATGATGGCAGAAACCAAATGGGCAGTTTCTTTCACTCCTGGTGCACCTGTTCACCAAGCAGTAAATAGATACCCGTGAGTTAGACAGCTGCCACGGGCTGCTTCCTGGGGGTGTATGTGTGTGTGTATGGAAAAAAATGACTGATTGACAGTTGAGAGGTGGGCTCAAAGAACCAGAGCTCAACACCCGCAAGCACAACTAAGTGAGTACATCTAGGTGAGTACACACACGCACACACGACAACATCAGCGCCAACATAATCGTAGGAGACATTATATAACTTTTCCTGCGGCAGGACAGCGGTTATTCAACTAGCATCACGCTAAAAAAAAATTAAAAACCGAGTTCAAAAGACAGCAGCGCTGGAGAACAAGGGAGAGTGATGACAATGTGCTTCACGTTCTGTAAATTTGTCAAGAGCAGCCAAGTAATTTTTCATGCTTCATGTCACTAGTTTTATGCCTCACAAGTTTATGTAGCAGTTATAATGATTGACAGATTCCTGACAATAGAAATACTTGACAGGTTCGTTACAGCAAATATTGAACAGAGTTTCGTGACAAGTTCTTGAGAGCCGCAATGCCTAACATATTCGTACAGCAGTAATACTGACCAGGATTTTGTGACATTCGATATGTTTCTGAGCACTTCGTAGGTGTTGTAACACTTCAGAAGATTATGTTAGTGTTGTACTGCCTCGACGAATTTTGTGAGTTGCGAAATGTTTCGTAGGTTTACGTAAGTCAAAATGTTTCGAGGATTTCGTGAGTGTAGTAATGATTCAGATTATGTCGTAAGCGGCAAAATCTTTTATAGAGGATTTCAGGAGTTGCAACATGTTTCACATAACTTCTTGAGTTTCTCAATGATTTATATAATTTCGTGTTTCGTAATATTTCAGATGTTTGCCTGAGTGTCGAAACGTTTCAAAGGATTTTGAATCAGCTGTAATATTTGAGCCCAGTCGGTGAGAACCGTACGGCCTGTGATGGTATTATACGTACGGTGGTATTATAATGTGTAAACTCCCCAAGATGTGGAAATATATAAAAGCACTTTGAACAATTTTAGTTTTGAAGTTTTATGTGTGAGGACGCTGGTGTGAGTGGTGTCATCTAGTTGTACTCACCTGGTTGAGCTTGCAGGGGTCGAGCATGTGCTCTTAAACCGTGTATCGAATTGACCTCGACAATTCGGGCCTGCGAGCCGCTCCAAGCAACAGCCTGTTAGACCAAGCTCTCACAAGTCAAGCCTGGCCTATGGCCGGGGTTGGGGAGTAGAAGATCTTCCAGAACCCCCATCAAGCAGGTAAACTTTCTCATCAAGTCCGTTCTATTTAATTACTACACTTTGAAAAAAAAAATCTGACAACCCTGTGATTTACCTGTGTTTCAAATGTCTAATTATGTCCTCATGTTTTACTGTTCCTTAATTTGAACAATGTTTCTATATGTACTTTGGCAATCTCCTCCTTAGTATCTCATACGTCGTTATCATGTCTGCCCTATTCCTTCCTTCCTTCATTGTAGTGAGGTTCAGGATGTGTGTATACTCACCTATTTTTACTCACCTTTTTGTGCTTGCGGCGGTTGAGCTTTGGCTCTTTGGTCTCGCCTCTCAACTGTCAATCAACAGGTATACAGATTCCTGAGCCTACTGGGCTCTAACATATCTACATTTAAAACTGTGTATGGAGTCAGCCTCCACCACATCACTGCCTAATGCATTCCATCCGTTAACTACTCTGACACTGAAAAAGTTCCTTCCAACGTCCCTGTGTCTCATGTGGTACTCAGTTTCCACCTGTGTCCCCTTGTTCGCGTCCCACCAGAGGTGAATAGTTTATCCTTGTTTACCCGGTCGATTCCCCTGAGGAATTTGTAGGTAGTGATCAGGTCTCCCCTTACTCTCCTGGCTTCCAGTGTCGTAAGGTGCATTTCCAGCAGCCTTTCCTCGTAACTCATGCCTCTTAGTTCTGGAACTAGTCTAGTGGCATACCTCTGCCACTAAACTGCCTTTCCAGCTTCGTCTTGTGCTTGACAAGGAACGGGCTCCATGCTGGAGTCGCATACTCCAGGATTGGCCTTACATATCTCATATACAAGGTTCAGAAGGATTCCTTACACAGGTTTCTGAAAGCAGTTCTGATGTTAGCCAGCCTCGCATAGGCCGCTGATGTTATTTCTTTTTATGTGGGCTTCAGGAGACAGGTTTGGATTGAACTTTAGTAGCCATTTGCCGGACCATCCTTCAGTTTTTCTAGGTTCTCTTGTAGTCTCATGCTATCCTCCTCTGTCTTGATCCTTCTCGTAATTTTGCATCATCAGCAAACATCGAGAGGAACGAGTCAATTCCTTCTGGGGGATCATTTCCATATATCAGAAACAGTCTAGGTTCTAAGGACTGATCCCTGTGGGACTCCAATGGTGGCTCCCCGCACACTCCTAGACCTCAAATCTACGGTGACTCGCTGTGTTTGTTGCTTAGGTACTCCTTATCCAGTGGAGTACCTTCCCTTTCACTCCTGCCCTGTCTGTGTGTGTGTGTGTGTGTGTGTGGGTGTGTGTGTGTGTGTGTGTGTGTGTGTGTGTGTGTGTGTGTGTGTGTGTGTGTGTGTGTGTGTGTGTGTGTGTGTGTGTGTGTGTGTGTGTGTACTCACCTAGTTGTACTCACCTAGTTGTGCTTGCGGGGGGTTGAGCTCTGGCTCTTTGGTCCCGCCTCTCAACCGTCAATCAACAGGTGTACAGTTCCCTGAGCCTAATGGGCTCTATCATATCTACACTTGAAACTGGTATGGAGTCAGCCTCCACCACATCGCTTCCTAATGCATTCCATTTGTCAACCACTCTGACACTAAAAAAGTCTTTCTAATATCTCTGTGGCTCATTTGGGCACTCAGCTTCCACCTGTGTCCCCTAGTGCGTGTGCCCCTTGTTGTAAACAGCCTGTCTTTATCAACCCGTCGATTCCCCTGAGAATCTTGAATGTGGTGATCATGTCCCCCCTAACTTTTGTCTTTCCAACGAAGTGAGGTTTAATTCCTGCAGTCGCTCCTCGTAGCTCATACCTCTCAGCTCGGTATACTATCTGGTGGCAAACCTTTGAACCTTTTCCAGTTTAGTCTTATGCTTGTGACTAGATAGGGACTCCATGCTGGAGCCGCTACTCCAGGGTGTGTGTGTGTGTGGTGTGTGTGTGTGTGTTGTGGTGTGTGTGTGTGTGTTGCCCTTGCGGCCACCTATAAGCTCTGCTTGTTCAACCAAATCCCTTGAAGTGTCCATACCTTCCCTGATATCCTAAAAAATCAACGAGAGTAACGCCAGTTCATAAAAGGAGGTATCCGGCAGACATAAACAACTAGAGACCAATATCGAACTTAACCCATGACTATAAAAGATTTAAAAATAATTATTACAAACAGCTCTATCCCTACCCCGTAAAATTCGAC
>WNGS01167372.1:26866108-26884733 GCA_020271785.1 Procambarus virginalis | reverse complement strand
TATATATATATATATAGATATATATATATATATATATATATATATATATATATATATATATATATATATATATATATATATATTGTGACGGTGTTCCCCCCCTTCTAATTCTCCCACGCCTGCTGTAAGAGTCATGTCCACTATTCCCGAGCGTTCTCTACGTTGCAGGCATCAATTGAACATATGTGGGAGAGAACAGTATTCTCGATGAGCCGAGAAATTCGTGAAAGAAGAAATTTTGGCCTGTGGGATAGGCCCTTTAGGGAGCCAAAACTGGCGAGTCTGTTCTCCCGCCAAAACTGTGTGACGTCAGTGTCGCCAGATTGGTCACCGTCAGCGACGTGGCACTGGGAGCCAATGAAAACCGACTTTGGAAAATGTGACGTCACATAGGGGGGGGAGTCCAGCCGTAGCGGCGCCTTCGCGCTATCAGTCTTTCACGACACGTCCGAGAGGCAGGACGTGCGATCGGTCATCCTGTCAGAGTGACGGATTACCGACTCCGGTGGATGTAAGCGTCTCCAGTTGTTAGCGCGCACTCTGTGAGGTCTTCCTGCAACCCAGATGTGGCTCAGATAAGGAATTGACAGAATATTGAGCAACAAGTGCTCCGGAACAGGTGCGTTGCAAGAAGTGGGCCAGGCATCGCGCGTGTGACGTCCTTGGCAGTTCACCAGTATAAGAGACAGCTTAGTGGCCGGGCCAATCCACCGTGAGTGAATCGAGTTGACCACCTTGTCAACTTGGTTGAACGTGTGATCGACGATCCTGTCAAGTTTGACAGTAACCCCACCTTCGTGGAACCCTACGAGTCAACAGTTGGATGCAAGCACGTCGAGAAGTCTTCCCAAATACCTAGTGAATATCTAGACGACGAGGGAATTGACAGTGAAGTGAGCTTCAAGTGCTCTGAAGTCGGGTGCTGTGCGTGTGGAGCTTAAGCAGTATCGTCTGGGACGGCTGATAACTTCACAGTGACTTCGTAGTGGTGAGAGGCAGTTCCTCTGGGAGTACAGTGACAAGGACTAATGGGAAACGTGCGACGACCGCCGAGACGTAGGCTGGCTGCCGTAGTTGGGAGGAAAGTTGACGGCCAGGAGACCGACTTCAACCGGCGACGTACTGTAGGGGAAGCACGGACCTGCAGTGTACAGAAAGCGGCGAGACGCGAAAATCCTAAGGCGTTGGCTTGTGTTTCTGGAGGGTGTACGAGGCGAGAGCCTGGACCAGGAGCTACAACCCAACTGTCATCCTAGGATAGGTGAAGTAGGTGTTTACAGTTACCCTCCCATTTCCCCTTTAGTTAGCTATATATTACTTGTCAGAATATTTTATATGTCGTGAGCAAGTCTCACCTGAGTCTAAGTCACAGAGAGCACAGTGTGTGGTGAGGCTACCCAGAGCGCTCACAGTATCAGTTTACATATATATCTATGTGTGGGTGTGTGCAAGCACCAGGATTCATAAGGAATTTACTGTGACTATTATTCATTTCCTGTGATTATTATTATATATATATTAGTAGTAACCAGATATTGGTGTTAGGCTATGAGCCAGATAAATGCCTGTGTATTGATCTCCATGATTTATTGATATAAATGCCTGTGTATTGATCTCCATGATTTATTGATATAAATGCCTGTGTGTTGATCTCCATGATCTATTGATATAAATGCCTGTGTGTTGATCTCCATGATTTATTGATATAAATGCCTGTGTATTGATCTCCATGATTATATATATATATATGCCTGTAATTTGATTACTGATTTATCTATGTACATGCCTGTGTACTGAATAATATCATATACGTGAAGTGATTGCCAGTGATATCTCTTTAAGAGAAAGTATAGATATAAAGATAAGTTCAGTGATCAAGCGAGTGCATTCACAGTAAATATTATTAAGAATAGAGTAATCTTTTGGTACGGTGAAAAGTCACTGTGAGTGCAGTGTGAATAAGATATTGATCGTGAGGCCAGTGAAATCATAAGTATGCCATGTGAATGTTGAATACAGTGTTTTGCGAAAAGTTAAATAAACGGGGATCGTGACAGAATTAGAAAACAAGTACTAGTCTTTTCTCACGGTCGCGAGGGCCCGGTCAGCTGATTCTGACAGGTGACGCGAGGGCTGCCGGTGTTGCCATATCGGTGCGCTCCAGATTATTTTCTGCTGCGGATTGAGCAGTTGTATACTTGTTCCTGATACATTGATGCATATATATTTATCGTTGTCTTTTAAGTAAAATACCAAAACTCTTTGGTGTTTGATATCATCCCCTCCATTGATCTTGTGACCGTGTATGGAAGTAAAACAGAGTGACTTGCCTGAGACCACTCTATTTGAAATTGCTCTTACCACAATTACACCTCACCACTGCAGTGTTACTGGACACCTAAAAACACCAGTTGGCGACCTTGAAGGCTGTGTGAGAGTTCTGTGTCGGGGCGGGCCACAGATTGAGGGAACGATCTGTGTCTCCACTCATCTTACAACTTAAGGTCGGTTGTGAGATCGACTGGGGTACTCTCCGGGGCGTGCAGTGGAGCCTAGAGGATCGAGGGAAGACCCGTAGAACGACGGTGAGTAAGGGTTATTGTCGGAGCAACCACCACGAGAGGAGATCCAGTCTACCGTTGCTTTAACCCTTCACTAACAAGAACCGTGACACCCCGACATTGGCGACCTTGCCAGGATAACGAGCAAGATCAAGGTTGTAATTGTGGTATTAGATATCAGGCCTAAGTTTTCACTCATAGTCACAAGATGGAGGATGATAAAGTAGCCAGTTTTATTGACACGAGAGACGAACAAGTACTGGAGGAGTGCACCAAGGCACAGCTGCAGACGATCGCCGACCACTTTGGGATCAAGTTGAGAGCTTCCAAAGTGGGAGAAAGAAGACTTGAGATCATGGCACAGCTCAAGGCACGTGATGAAGCCTTCGGAGAGGAGCGGCCACAGACACCTGCCAGTGTAGGAGAGAACCTGAGTATCGGTGGCAGCAGCCGGGGATCCAGTGGCAGTAGGCGCAGTGTCAAGCTGGAAATAATGAAGATGCAGATAGAAGCACAGCTGAAGCGTGAGGAAGCAGAAAGAGAAGCACAGCTGCGCAGAGAAGAAAGAGAAGCACAGCTCCGCAGAGAAGAAAGAGAAGCACAGCTGAAGCGTGAGGAAGCAGAAAGAGAAGCACAGCTGCGCAGAGAAGAAAGAGAAGCTCAGCTGAAGCGCGAAGAAGCACAGCTGCGCAGAGAAGAAAGAGAAGCACAGCTGAAGCGCGAGGATGCAGAAAGAGAAGCACAGCTGCGTAGAGAAGAACGAGAGGCACAGCAGCAACGAGAAGAAGCAGAAAGAGAAAAACAGCTGAAGGAGCGCGAAATAGATGCTAGGACGAAGCTGCAGGAGGTTGAAGCGAACAAGGAGATTGAGCTGAAGCGAGCTGAGCTAGGACTAGTTCCAACTGCCCCACCACAACAGCAGGAAGACCGCCGAGTGAGAGAGAGGGATTTGCCCGTCTTCGTGCCTAATGAGGCTGAGGGCTTCTTCGAGCATTTCGAAAGGGTCGCTACGTTGAAGAAGTGGCCGAGGGCAGAGTGGGCGGAGCTAGTTCAGGGAAGGCTCACTGGTGAAGCTCGTGAAGCTTACAATATGCTCGATCTCCAGGAATGTACCAACTATGATGCAGTAAAACGGGCCGTGCTCCATTCGTTCAAGCTGACGCCGGAGTGCTATAGAAAGAGGTTCAGAGAATGTACCCGATCGCCAGGAAAATCGTATGCGGAGACGGCGAGGGACATGGAAAGGAAATTCTTGAAATGGCTGGAGTCAGAAGGAGCAAGATCGGCTGAAGACATCAAGAGGCTAATGGTCATGGAAAAGTTCATGTCCGTGCTCTCTCCCGAGATTAGGGTGAGAGTAAAGGAGGCGGACATCAAGGACCTGAGAGCCGCGGCTGATCGAGCAGACATGCTAGAAGAAGCGTTACGTCCACGTCGAGAGGGACAGCACCGACCGCCCGTATTCTCTAGCTATGGGAGAAGTAATAGAAGGTCGGACGGTTGGAGGACAGGACCGAGTTATCCTAAGTCCTACCCCTCAAGTGGAGACAGCAGAGGACAGAAGAGTGCTGTGGAACCGCCGAAGAAGTCACCGAGGGAGAGCTCAAGAGATCTTGTTATCGTCACGGCCGGAGATGCTGAGCATGAGTCTTTGAAAGGCGCAAGAGAAGTCCGAGGAAGAAGAAGGATCCGCTGTTTCAACTGTGGGTTAATGGGACACATCGCGCGCGAATGTAGACGCCCGAAACAGCGGGGTTACGTTGCTTTTGTACGGGTAGAAGACCAGTTAGCCGAAGGAGTGCGGGATGGACCCGTACGTAGGAAGGAAAAGGCTAACCCATTCGTGCGTGAGGGAACTGTAAGGGTGGGGGACGCAGACCCCATCCCGGTAATGATGCTAAGAGACACTGGGGCGGAATTTACCCTGGTGAGCAGAACCCTTTTCCCTGAGTGTCACGAGAATACCTGTGTAGGAGAGGCAAGTGTGACCACTGTGGGAGGCCCAGTGCAGATGCCCCTACACCGGGTGACCTTGAGTTCGGATTATGGATGCCAAACCCTAGTAGTGGGGGTCTGTGCGACGATGCCCACGAGGGAGGCACAGGTCATTTTGGGAAATGACGTGTGTGGAGGACGTGTCTTACCGAACCTCGTGAAGAACGAGGAGTGCTTGGAGCACTTCGAGAAGAAAGGCGGAGTGTTCAACGCCTGCGGGGACGAGAAAGGAATCGCCATGGAGGCGTTCCCTATCTGTGCTGTAACTCCGATGCAGTGCGACGGACGAGGAGGGCGTGGATCTGATAAGGCCGACGAGGAGACGTCCGACGGCCTGGGAATGGATCACCTCGGCATGGAACCCGGAGAGCGAGTGGAGGGCGAAGGCAGCCCAGATGGTGAGGTACAGGTGACCCTCACCAGTTCTCATGGGGTGGACCGCACTCGTCTCGAGGAGGTGCAGCAGGCAGAAACCCGCAAGTTGATTTGTAAGGCCAAAGGAGGACGTATTGGTCCCGAGAAAGCTACTCACTTTTACAGGCAAGAAGGCATATTAGTAAGGCAGTGTAAACCTGTAAGGATGGAGGTCGGAAAAGCCTCTCCAGGTACGACAGACCAAGTAGCGTTGCCAGCCGAGTGCAGAGCGGCAGTGTTGAGTCCGTTGCACGCTGTTGACTCTGCGGGTCGCCTAGGGGTGACCACGATGCGACGTTCAACGTCGAGAGAAGTGGCTGGGCAACTACAACATCTTTTCTCTTGGGTGAGGAGGCCCAGGGAAAATCAGGCTGACAGTGGAAATATGTTCCGGTCTGAGTGTGTCAGACGAACAGTGATAAATTGGGGAGTGATGCAGATTCGGTCGTCGCCCTACCGATCGCAGTCGAAGGGGGCGGTCGGAAGACTCCACTCCACCTCGGAGACAGCTCTGGGAATGTTCTGCGTAGAGCAGGAAGATGAGTGGGAAGAGACAGCGGACCCTGTTTTGTTGGCCATTCGCAAAGCAGTGGCAGAACCGTTAAACTTCTCACAGTTCCAGCAGGTGAACGGACGTGAGGCGTGGAGCCCTCGGTCCGTAATGGATAAGCAGTGGACGCCAAGGATGACCTTGAAGATGGTCTGCAGACACATGAGGAGTGTCACACATTGGCGGCTGCAATACTGGCTGGATGCCAAGATTTTCAGTGGAAAGGACAACGTAGTCGCAGATGCGTTGTCCCGCATGCACTAACCAGACATGACTCTTATTTTAAGGGGAGGGGTATGTGACGGTGTTCCCCCCCTTCTAATTCTCCCACGCCTGCTGTAAGAGTCATGTCCACTATTCCCGAGCGTTCTCTACGTTGCAGGCATCAGTTGAACATATGTGGGAGAGAACAGTATTCTCGATGAGCCGAGAAATTCGTGAAAGAAGAATGTTTTGGCCTGTGGGATAGGCCCTTTAGGGAGCCAAAATGGCGCTGGCGAGTCTGTTCTCCCGCCAAAACTGTGTGACGTCAGTGGCGCCAGATTGGTCACCGTCAGCGACGTGGCACTGGGAGCCAATGAAAACCGACTTTGGAAAATGTGACGTCACATAGGCAGTGGGAGTCCAGCCGTAGCGGCGCTTTCGCGCGATCAGTCTTTCACGACGCGTCCGAGAGGCAGGACGTGCGATCGATCATCCTGTTTGAGTGACGGATTACCGAGGTCCGGTGGATGTAAGATTCTCCAGTTGTTAGCGCGCACTCTGTGAGGTCTTCCTGCAACCCAGATGTGGCTCAGATAAGGAATTGACAGAATATTGAGCAACAAGTGCTCCGAAACAGGTGCGTTGCAAGAAGTGGGCCAGGCATCGTCGCGTGTGACGTCCTTGGCAGTTCACCAGTTCATCCATTGTTCACCAATACCTGAGTTACTCTTTCAAACTCTCTACTCACGTTGCTCCATTCAGAGCAGTGGGTAAGCGCTCGACGAATATATTTGTCTGCTACTGAATATATTCAGTAGCAGACAAAAACCAACTTTATATTGCCGTTATGTAGATGACATATTCGTAATAGTAAAAGACTCAGATGAACTAATTGACGTAAAAAGACATCTAGAGAGAGAGTCAGTACTTCGATTTACACATGAAAATAGTGAAAATGACAGTCTGCCATTCTTGGATGTACTAATAACAAAAACAGGAACCTCTTTAAGCACCAACGTATATACCAAGCCCACCAACATAGGATTATGCCTGAACGGTAGAAGTGAGTGCCCCCAAAGATACAAAGCCAGTGTTCTCAATGCTTATATTCGTCGAGCGCTTACCCACTGCTCTGAATGGAGCAACGTGAGTAGAGAGTTTGAAAGAGTAACTCAGGTATTGGTGAACAATGGATATAGCAACGCGGAAATAAACGCTGCTATAAGAAGACACTTGGACCGTTGGTATAATCCAGAACCTAGAACAGAAACCACAATACCTCCAATAAAATTATATTACAAATCAACCATGCACAGTGAACATACAAAAGAGGAAAGAATAATGAAAGAAATAATCCGTAAAGGAGTAAAAAGCACTACTCCTAACCAAAACATAAACCTGACAATATTCTATAAAACCAAGAAGACTTCCGAACTCCTTATCAAAAACAGCCCGAAGCCGACAGAGAACCCTCTACAGCAGTCAAGCGTTGTATACATGTACACTTGCCCCCACGAAGGATGTAACCTTCAATCTAAGTACATATGTATGACGTCGACCAAGCTGACGAGGCGTTTGACATGCCATCTTCAATCCGGTGCCCCTAGGAATCACATGAGACAAGCCCATGACATCACCCTAACAAGAGAAATGTTGAACAAGAATACATGCATAATAGACAGAACCCAAGATGCAAGAAGATTACAAATTCTTGAAGCAATTCACATAAGAACAGAACAACCTACCATGAACACCCAAATCACGGAACTATTTACTCTTCCCACAATGAGAGTAAGGACAAGACCAGAACATAACGATGCCAACACAGAAGACAATGTTCAACATAACAGGCCAATTACACTGGATTAATCTTTGTATGTAGATGCCAGCTGCCTCGTATGGGCCAATAGGCCTTCTGCGGTTACCTCTATTCTTATGTTCATATGTTTCACCCCATTTATCCCTTATGTATCCCCTATGTTTTCACCTTTATTGTCTTATCACCTGACCCAGTGCGGGTATATAATCAAACCACATTGTAACATTTCCTCACTTGAGAATGAACCATGGAGGTTCGAAACGTTGTGCAAATTGTTTAAATAAGTGTAATACATTCTATAGTAATCCACATCTTTTCTTCACCCAGAAATTACGAAAATGAGTTTTGGAGAACTCCTATTTCAGCTAAGCCCTGATGCTAAGAAAATAGTTAGAGGGATAGAAGCCCTAAATCAGAAGATAGTAAATACAGAATATGCGGTCATATTCAATGAGACATATATATATATATATATATTATATATATATATATATATATATATATATATATATATATATATATATATATATATATATATAATTTATAATAATAATAATAATAATAATATGCACATATACATATATAACTTTGTTACAAAAAAGGAGTTACATATTGGGTACAAAGATGATGATCATGAGTTGTCGAGTTCCTCCTGCTCCTCAGATGGCGGGCAGGAACCCTGAATTCAGTGTGCATTTCCCCTCTTCATCGCTACGCTGAGGCGCTGGAATAGGAAGCTGGCAGCTCTAGGGTCTCTTGTTATTTCAATTAGCCTAGAACCCATTTCCTTAAAATAACTGGTATCACTCTTACCCCAGGCGCCGAGTGTCTCAGAAGCAATTGGGACCAAATTTTAGTGGTGATCCAGCTCTCTGTACTTACGGGATTTGGCTGATTCCCTGTGAGTGGAAGCGCCACCTGGTTGTGCAACACTGAAGTCAATGTAGATGTTAGCCAGGGTTGATACGCACCTGTAGTACCACAACAACTGCTTGCCATTCTTTCAGGGGTTCACTGTGATATCATCTGGGCGACCAATAAGAGCATCAGAGTTACAGGGCATTAGGTAACAGCTCTCTCAGCTGGGCATCCAGCTGTGGTGAGGCTCCTCTTGATGATGTCGTTAACTTCACTATGCCTCGTGTGCCATTCCCCTGTGCTTTGGCAGAGTAGGCCATGGTGGCCGTACCAGCCGGCCACCACCTCTACGCAAATACATGTATATTTGGTGTGGATTGGGGCAGCAAGGTGGAGGGCCACAGCAATTCAGAGTGCGTGTGGTGCGAGACGTGTACCAGATGCCGACATTAGGGGTTGCTAACAGGAAATCCCCTGCATGTGGGGCTGCTACTGCTGTGAGGCGAGCAATGTCGTGTTGTGTTGTTGCAGCACCCAGGCACTCTGTAGCAACTTGGTCTACAATGGAGCCATCCCAGCTGAATTACTTGTGAGCTTTTGAGGAGATGGGCCTGCACTAGAGGCCCACTTGGTGGTACAGCATATAAAATTGGGATTGTGTATGCCTGCCAGCAGATGTCAGTAGGCAGGTAGAATTTCCTTCACAAGGACGTCGGATGCTGAGGAGGACAGGAAGGCTTGTACAGCGATTTGCGTTGCTGTTCTAACTCCGTGGCCCCCAAGTCTTACAAGAAGAGAGGCTTCTTTCCACTGTAGGTCATCTAGAGAGAGTGAGGGCTTTTTCTAGCAATGATTTCAGTAACAGGTCACACTCACTGTTACGAATCTTGTTAAGATCCTCTCATTACTCTTAATTATTGTATTACTGTATTGTCTTATTCTCTAATTATTATAGCATCCAGTTGTGTGATATGAGATTTTGTATGTTATATGATATATATTATAGCATGTATTAGTGTGCTTGTGTTGCATATTATTGTATGAGGCTTTCGTGTTACAATTCTCATGTGTTTCTCTGTGGGGGTTGATCAGGTTGGATATGTGACTAGCATGGGAAAGTGTTGTCAAGCGAGTGTTTATGATTTAACCTTGATTTATAACTCCCATTTATTTGTCAGTAAATGCTATTGTATAAATTAATGTAATTGTGTACTCTTATGATTAATAATGTCTTGATATTTAGTACTACCATTTATTATTAGTAATTCCACAATGTTATGTGGATAGTTAGTTGATTTGTTAGTAGACGCTTGGCCTGTGGACTGACGCGTGGGTCAGTAGCGTGGTGGCTGTGGTCGAGTGAAGACATGTATTAAGTTAAGTCCTTGATTTGTACATTTAGTCATTCAAAGTTTTTATTTCCTGGTCAGATGATATTGTATTCTCTCATTTAAGTTTTTAAAAGTGCTGTTGATATTGCTCATTGCTCGATAAGGATTTTATTTTAATTTGCATGCTGATAAATATTTCTGGCTTTATTACGTACCATTTAATTGTTATGTTTGTCCCCCTTAGCATAAATATATTGTTCCCATTTTATGCAGTGCTTTATCTTATACCCCTAGACTTATTTTATAAAGGCCGATTTTAAATCTTTTATGTACACTGCTGGGAGAAGAACCTTATTTAGTCTCAAGGGTGGTAGCACTCGCCTAGTTTTTGGTTACTGTAGGATGGTAAACACCTCAGAAAGTAGGTTAACCTGGGGAGGGACTGGCATCTGGTGATGAGGTAAAGTGGTTCATGGGTGTTATGTGCCCCTATTGGATACGTATATAAATAGTAAATAATTTACTTGTTCCATGCATCATTACTTGTATGTGCTTATATATATCATTACTTGTATATGCTTTTATATTATATCATTACCTGTATGTGCTTATATGTTATATTTTGGTAATGATCATATGGTTGACCATGCTATGGGAAACCGTTATTTTTTTTAATGATCAGCTAGTCCGCCTTACCGTGAGAAAGTTATATTTTGTACTGATCATCTAGTTGGAAGCACTGTGAGAAACCGTTTTAGTTGTTCATCTAGTTGGCAATACCGTGAGACACATTACTTTCCTGCTATGTTGGGCGGTTGCCAGCAATTTCCTCTTTATTTTTATAAATACATAACTGTATTATATTAAACTACATTACCTCTGTTTATGCATGCAAATCTGATCATTCTTAATTTAGTTAATTAATGATTACCTTATTCCCATTATATTGCTCCATTTAAGTAAAATTAATATTAATAAAATTGTCATTCGATATGTTGCGAGGAAGCGAGATTGGCTCCCGCCGTGAAAAAAATAGTCAGTATCTGGTAGACCCACGGGGGATGTACATCTAGGAGTTAAGTGGCTGTTATATATATATATTTTGTTCTGTTGTAGTATATTAATCTGTGGAGATATAATTTTATTTTTATTTACATGTGATAGTGCCCATCTGTTGATTGATATATAACACTGATAATTACCTGAAATATTATTTTAATACACAGTTATTTCTTATATGTGTAATTAATTAGTCCTGGGGTGTTTAATTCTAATTCTTGCATGTACGAACCATGGGTTTATACTGGGGACACACCTTTAGATTACAGCGGCTTTCTATGTCCCTAGACCAATATATATTCTTGTTGCTGTTAAGTGTCACGAGCCATAAAGAATGGTTTGTAACATATATTTTGGGGGTCTGGCCGGGAGATATTGTTTCCACATATATTTAACTTTTGCTAATCTAACCTTGCCTTCCTAGGTACAAGTGTGCTTAGAAATCTGTGTGTTTTAGAAACTTGCAATATGCCATGCCAGAGTCAGCCTGTTTAACAAGTAACCTACGTTTCACGATTTTGGAGGTAAGTCCTCCTATATTTTGTTTATGCAGTGAGGCGAAGCAAATTTTCAGTGTCGTGACAATTTAAAGTGAAGTGTAGTGCCGTGCCATCCTGTTAATTATTTTAGTCAGTCAAATGCCAAGTGTTAATTAACCATGGAGGATCAAGTGGTGTCGCTGTTGGCTAATCCAGACTTTGAGGTTATCTTATCTTGAGGTTATCTTGAGATGATTTCGGGGCTTAGTGTCCCCGCGGCCCGGTCCTCGACCAGGCCTCCACCCACAGGAAGCAGCCCGTGACAGCTGACTAACACCCAGGTACCTATTTTACAGGGGCATAGGGTGAAAAAAACTCTGCCCATTGTTTCTCGCCGGCGCCTGGGATCGAACCCAGGACCACAGGATCACAAGTCCAGTGTGCTGTCCGCTCGGCCGACCGGCTCCCCGAATTTTAATTACCCCGAGGTAATTAAAAACCTAAAAAAAGTCTGCCTTAATAAATATGGCAACTATGTTAGAATTAACAGCCAACAATAACATGACTAAAGCACAAATTCTGAGAGTCATAGTGATCCATTTAGTAGAAAATGGTGAGTTAGGGGAAGAATTTCTGGAGTCAGTCAAAGAGGAGACTAGTGAGCAAATTGCTTTAAGGCGTCTTGAGTTAGATGCACAAGTAACGTATGCTAAACTTGAGGCTCAAGAAAAAGAAAATGAATTTGCAAGACAACAAAAAATAATAGAGCTTGAAGCTCAACAAAGAGCAATTGATGCTCGAAACCAACAGCAAATATTAGAGGCTGAAGCTCAACAGAGGGAGCTTGAAACTAGACGTTTAGAGATTGCATCACAGTCGCAGTTAGAAGCAACAAAGAAACAGCAGTTAGAAATTCAACAACAAATGGCAGAGGCTAACCTCAGACTTGAAACACAGCGTTTGGCAGCTGGGCATGGTAATACTAGCAATGTTTCTAATAGTAGTGATAATAATCCCATTAGGATAAATAAGTACATAGAGTTACCCAAGTTCAATGAGGAGGATCCTGAGGTTTTCTTCTCACATTTTTCTAAGATTGCAGTCAGTATGAACTGTCCAAGGGATCAATGGGTTGCAATCATGCAGAGTTAACTAAAAGGGAGAAGGCGGAAGGTTTTTGCATCCTTGCCTGATGAGAATAGTTTTGACTATGAGTTTAAGAAAAGCATCTTAAATGCTTACCAATTAAATCCAGAAGCACACAGACAAAAGTTTAGGAACCTAAAGAGGGTAAGTGATCAGACAATAGCAGATTTCACCCGTATAAAGATTAATTACTGCAACAGATGGCTAAAATCACATTCAATAACCGAGTATGATGCTCTTAAGAATCTTCTTATAACAGAAGAAGTGATGTCATGTCTCCCAGACAAATTGTCTACTTTTATGACAGAACAGAAAAATATAACAGACATTTATGAGCTGTCTAAGCTCGCGGATGAGCATGAGTTGTTGACTAAGGCCCAGTTTAAGGCCCAATCACCTAAGTTTAACCGTAGAGTAAATTATAATGCTCACCGAACTCCTTATCAGTATATATCAAATCCTAGTGCTCCAGTTACTCCCATGAACTCTTCTCTTATTAAACCTAAAGTTGTTACTTCATTGCCAGGACCAGCTAATCCTAGTAATGCCAATTCTAAACCTGCAGTTGGTTCCACAGGTGTGTCCACTGTCAGGCATTGTACACATTGTAAGAGAAGAGGACATGTGATTGCTTCTTGCTATAGTTTACATCCTGAATTACGGCTAACTGGTCTTATTATGAGTAGAGGATTGCAAACTAATAATTCTCCATGTACTACAGTCAATCCCCATTGGATGGCTGAATTTATACCACACATTTCTACAGGTACATTATTGTGTAAAGATGGTAGTAGTAAGGCTGTTCAATTACTCCGTGATACTGGAGCTTCACAGTCTCTTATTGCCCAGAATGTACTTGCTGATGTTGACACCCGAGATCTTGGTGAAGTTGTGCTTCTCCAAGGTATTGCAGGTAGTGTGCAACAGGTGTCTTTAATGCAAATTAACCTTGATTCTAATTATACTTCAGGATGGTGTAATGTTGGTGTAAGTAAACAACTGCCCATTCCAGGGGTAGATATTATTCTTGGTAATGATTTTGGCAACCGAAAGGTTGAAGGGACCAAGTGTCCAATAATGTTAATTAATCGCCCAAAATGTACTAGATCAACCGGAAGCAGATGATGGCATTATTTACCCTGCTTGTGTTGTAACTAGATCAATGAGGAAAACAGGTGAGAGTAATCCTGTCTTCACTAAGGTAGCTGTTCTCGAGACCAGGACCCCTTCAGTAAAGGAGTGGGAGGTGGATCTTGAAGATTCTTTTATGACTCGACTGGATGATGAGAGTGAGTCAGTAGTAGAAGTCCCGCCGAACCTAAACCACAAAGAAAGTGAAGGTGAGGAGGCTGAACTATCTGTACCTTGCCCGCTTGTCTCCACTAAACCAGTTGTCGAGAGTGAGGCCAAAGTAGCTATGGCTCCATTTTATTCTGATCAATCAGGAAAAGAGATCAAGCGACTAGGTTCTTGCCCGCTCGCTACTGAGTTTGAGTCATTGCCCTTAAGTGTTATATAGACTACTGATCCTAGTTTACTTGAGTGTATTTCTGAGGCTCCTGATAATGTTGATGCATTGGAGGAAGGGACGGGTTTCTTTTTCAAGGATCGACTTCTGATGAGAAGGTGGAGACCAAAGGGAACTTCCTCATCAGATGATTGTGAGACCAGAACCCAACTAGTTGTCCCCAATGTTTATCGTCAGCAGGTCCTGCAGGCTGCACATGATGACCCCATGGGAGGTCACCAAGGTATCACAAATATGTACCATAAAATATGAAAATATTTTTACTGGCCCAAGCTAAAGAAAGATGTGGTCAGGTATTGTCATAACTGTGTACCCTGTCAAATTGTTGGCAATCCAAACCAATCTGTGCCAAGAGCACCATTGCAACCTATTGTAGTTCTTGATGAACCATTTTCTCATGTTGTAATAGATCGTGTAGGTCCTTTACCTAAGACTAAGTCGGGTAACATTTTTATGTTTACTCTTATGTGTATGACGACGAGATTTCCTGAGGCATATGCTTTAAGAAATACTAAGACTCATAATATCATCAAGTGTCTGGAACGATTTTTCTCCTTGTTCGGAATGCCTGGAGTTATCCAGAGTGACAATGGGGAAATTCTGTTTCCAAAGTTTTCAAAACTTTCTGCAAATCCAAAGGGATTCATCACACATTTTCCAGTCCATATCATCCACAAAGTCAAGGTGGGCTTGAACGTTTCCATCAAACGCTGAATCAGATGATAAAGACGACAGGAGAAACTTATCCACGAAATTGGGATGAGAATCTCCCTTTTGTGCTGTTTGCTGCCAGAGAAAGGTTACAAGGGTCATTGGGGTGTTCACCTTTTGAGCTTATATTTGGCCACCAAGTGAGAAGTCCGTTAAAAATGCTCCTAGAGAAGTTGATGGGAGATGTCTCTGTTCATCAGAGTCGTTGGTACTTGAGTGAGGTCAAGGACAAGTTGTGTCAGGCTCGAGAGTTGGCGAAGGAACATCTGGAACAGACTCAACAAGCCATGAAACAAAGTTATGACAAAAAGTTCAGGGCTAAACTCTGGTCGTTTGCTGTTGGAAATTTGGTATTGGTGTTGAAACCTCGTTTGGGGACTTCCATGTCCCATAAGTTTGAAGGACCCTACCAAGTGGTAGAGAAGGTGAGAGACCAAATTTACAAAATATTTAACCCTACTCTTTCAGAACATAAAACGAATGTGCATATTAACAGGTTAAAGGCTTATGTTGGACCAGGAGTGGTAGCTTGTTTTAGTAACACCGCTAACACCGTTAGTAGCGGTGGTGTTAGTAACACCACCGCTACTAACCATCACCGCCGCCACCACCATCACCACTATCCACCACCGCCGCCACTAACCACCACCGCCACTAACCACCACCGCCGCCACCACCACCGCCACTAACCACCACACCGCCACTAACCACCACCGCCACTAACCATCACTGCCGCCACCACCATCGCCACTATCCACCACCACCGCCGCTAACCACCTCCGCCGCCACCACCACCGCTACTAACCATCACCGCCGCCACCACCATCGCTACTATCCACCACCACCGCCACTAACCACCACCGCCACTAACCACCACAGCCACCACCACCACCACCAATAACCACCACCGCCACTAACCACCACCGCCACTAACCACCACAGCCACCATCACCACCGCCACTAACCACCACAACCACCACCACCACTGCCACTAACCACCACCGCCACTAACCACCACCGCCACTAACCACCACTAACCACCACCGCCACTAACCACCACCGCCACTAACCTCCACAACTAACCACCACCGCCACTAACCGCCACCGCCACTAACCACCACCGCCACTAACCACCACCGCCGCCACCACCACCGCCACTAAACACTACCGCCACTAACCACCACCGCCGCCACCACCACCGCCGCCACCACCACCGCCACTAACCACCTCCGCCACTAACCATCACCGCCACTAACCCTTACCGCCACTAACCCACCGCCACTAACCACCACCACCACTACCACCACCGCCACCACCACCACCGCCACTAACCACCACCTCCACCACCGCCACTAACCACCACCGCCACTAACCACCACCGCCACCACCACCACCGCCACTAACCACCACCGCCACTAACCACCATCGCCACTAACCACCACCGCCACTAACCACCACCGCCACTAACAACCACTGCCGCCACCACCACCGCCGCCACCACCACCGCCACTAACCACCACCATCACCACCACCGCCACCACTACTGCCACTAACCACCACCGCCGCCACCACTACTGCCACTAACCACCGCCACTAACCACCACCGCAACTAACCACCACCGCCGCCACCACCACTGCCACTAACCACCGCCGCCGCCACCACCACCGCCGCTAACCATCACCGCCACTAACCACCACCAACACCGCCACCTACCACCACCGCCACCACCACCACCGCCACTAACCACCACTGCTACTACCACCACCGCCACTAACCACCACCGCCACTAACCACCATCGCCACTAACCACCACCGCCACTAACCACCACCACCGCCACCACCACCGCCACTAACCACCACCACCGCCACTCACCACCACCACTGCCACCATGACCACTGCCACTAACCACCACCACCACCGCCACCACCACCACCACAAACCACCACGGCCACCACCACCACCGCCACTAACCACCACCGCCACTGACCACAAACACCGCCACTAACCACCACCGCCGACACCACCACTGCCACTAACCACCACCGCCACTAACCACCACCGCCGCCACCACCACTGCCACTAACCACCACCGTCACTAACCACCACCGCCACTAACCACCACAGCCACCACCACCACCTCCACTAACCACGACCACCACTAACCACTATTGCCACCACCACCACCACCGCCACTAACCACCACCGCCGCCACCACAACCGCCACTAACCACCACCACCGCCACCACCACCGCCACTAACCACCACCGCTACTAACCATCACCTCCGCCACCACCATCGCCACTATCCACCACCGCCGCCACTAACCACCACCGCCACTAACCACCACCGCCGCCACCACCACCGCCACTAACCACCACCACCGCCACCACCACCGCCACTAACCACCACTGCCACTAACCATCACCGCCGCCACCACCATCGCCACTATCCACCACCACCGCTACTAACCATCACCGCAGTAGGATAAAGTACGCCATACCCTGCCGTTTTGCTTTTTCCGACGGCAGCGATCTGGCGTCACCATTTTTCGTTACCCCGGTGAGATTTGACGGCCGCGATCTGGCGTCACCATTTTTCGTTACCCCGGTGAGATTTGACGGCCGCGATCTGGCGTCACCATTTTTCGTTACCCCGGTGAGATTTGACGGCAGCGATCTGGCGTCACCATTTTTCGTTGCCCCGGTGAGATTTGACGGCAGCGATCTGGCGTCACCATTTTTCGTTACCCCGGTGAGATTGGACGGCAGCGATCTGGCGTCACCATTTTTCGTTGCCCGGTGAGATTGGACGGCAGCGATCTGGCGTCACCATTTTTCGTTGCCCCGGTGAGATTTGACGGCAGCGATCTGGCGTCACCATTTTTCGGTGCCCCAGTGAGATTGGACGGCAGCGATCTGGCGTACCATTTTCGTTGCCCCGGTGAGATTGGACGGCAGCGATCTGGCGTAGCCGTTTTTAGTTGCCCCAGTGAGATTTGACGGCAGCGATCTGGCGTACCCATTTTTCGTTACCCCGGTGACCCATGCACAGGCATCGCTAATCGTTAATGACGTCACCCTGTCTTCATCTTCCCTTAATAAGTCCGTTTTCTGTTATAGTGTATTATTCCCATTTTTTTCAAATTTATAGCAAAGGGGATTCAAATGCTGTCTTCCGTCCAGTCTAATGTGCAATAGCGCTAACCATTATATGCTCGTTTTTTCTCAATAAGGTATTACCATACTGTTTTCCCATTGTCTAAGATTTCATATCAACATAAGAAATGAGTTCACCCCTGTTACCAATCCAGTATTTACCCAGGTCTTTTTCCTAAATCTAAACTCATTGCAATTTATGCACATTATTCATGTTCTGTCCAGTGTGATAATTTTCATAGCCTATTAATATCCCCTTTATCATGTCCATTCATGTCTCATCCATTTCTTCGCCTTTCTAGAGAATGTAATTTAAGCTTTGTCAATCTTTCTTTAGAGATTGCTTATGTAGCATAGGACAAATAAATATGAAAACCCACTATCATCCATTTGTATGAAAACAGTCTCCTGCCAGGCATGGTGACTTCAATGCGATTTCAGTACTAATCCAATATTGCTTCATAACGCATAAATATATGTGCACGTACATAAATATATATGCACATCTCACATTCGCTCAAAACATGCCTCCCCCACACCTTGCTGTAGAATATAACAAATCAAAATTCTCATTCAGTAAAAAGCAAGCCTTCTGCAGTCATCCTCTTCTGACGTCATCATCCCTAATGCGGCGCGAGGCATCAACGCGGATCCAGGAGGTTCACACATAAGTGTGAACTCTTATCGGGTTAATACCTCGCCTATACCTGTGCTTCACCAGAGTCCATATTCAGCTACAATGGCTCGTGTTTTCGCTCATTGCTCCTATTTTTCTGATATTCGTAAACCCCATTAAACCATCCTAACCTAACC